>QTSX02004394.1:0-236039 GCA_014839935.2 Entomophthora muscae
ATGCCGCATTATAAAATTATAAGTGAATTTTAACTATTTTATTATTTATTTCATTTTTTTGTGATTCAAAATCACTAACGCAAAAAACGCCATCTCAAATTTAATTTGAGATGGCGTAAATTGAAGTGCCGTTTTTGAAGTGGCATGTCCTACCACTTAAGGACAATTATCATCACTTTCCATCTTACCAAGTCCCAATGGACTCACCTCCTACCCCAAAGCCCAACTACCTGTCTGAACTCAGACCTCCCCAAAGACTTCCTGACTTTTTCAACAACAGCTGCAGATATATCAAAGCTCTGTGCCTCCCAACCATCACCAATAAATTACTATTTCTTATAAATAAAAAAGAGTGCACCATTGAGATAATAGTTTTACTGACAACCTAAAAAGGAGAGATTGGATTGCTTGAAATAATATACCTGTGAGAACTTTTATACCCAACTCTATGAAATAGATGATAGGAGAACTAAGGTTCAAGCAATATTAACTAACAACTTGAATCAGAAATATATTTTGGTAGTGGATTATAAAATCTGAAATTGAGGGCTTTTAGATGACACCATTTTGGGCCAAACATAGTTCATAATTTGTGGAATATAGTTAACCAAAGATGGTAAAGAAAGAAAAATAATCAAACAGAAATCTTGGCGTAAATATCAACAAAATAGAAATTTTCAGTGGGAACTCAACTTCTCAGTCTGATGATGCCAGGAATGACATTTTTCCTCTCCCAAACCCAATGTTTAAAAAAGTTTTGGACCTGGTCAGCCAGCCCGCAGGCTGCCAGCCTCAGGACCAGGAAGCCAGTCATCTGCGTTTTTTGGGATTGTTCTCTCTTATCTGAACTGTGAATGATCTTGAAGATGAGGATGTCTAGTGTAAAGCCTAGTTGTTTTAGAACAGCAGAACTTACTCTATAATGTATTAAGGAAAATAGATAGCAAGCTTGGGTAGAACTTCAATCATAGCTTAAGCTATCAACAGGTCTAAAATCTTTTATTTATAGTTAAAAGTAGTGAGGGAGATTGTGTAGAAATAGTGGGAACAGAAAGTGGAATTCATGCACGTCAAATGAAGTTGACATTTATTACTTTCAGAGTCCCATACTGTACTCAAATAGGCTTGCAATCTGGGTTCTCAACAGGTGCTCACTGCTTAATAAGGATTGTAAATAACAAGGGCTTTCAAATGTGGGTTTGGACATGCAAATCCAATTCATATTTGGAAAGATACAGTTGCATGCATGCCATGACATCATTTTCATGCAACCGGTTATTCATGCAGGAAGCTCATTAAACTTGATCTAGCTCTTGATTAGACTTTTTCAATTTCCTTCTTTTGCATTAGTTTTTGATTTTAAATGTAGTTACCATCTAGGCTGGACCTTTGGCTTAATTTTATGAGTAATCCTATGTCAGGAATATTTCTGACACTAATCAAATCTTACAATAGTTCCAGCTTGGAAACAAGAATGGAAAATTTTAACTTCAAAGTGCCCCAGTACCAAAAGGGATTTTTCATCCCTGGATCAGGGCAAAAATAAAATGACTAAAGTCCAAACAAAATTTAATCCAAGCCAGCATTATTATCTGGGTAGGCACCTGCTCTGCTTGCCAACCTTCCCCCAGTTGCTCAGGCCAGGATGTTAAGGCCAGCCTGCCTGCCATCCACCTGCCAGTTGCCAACAAGCCTCCTGCCACCCAAATCCCAGGCCCCACTCCCCTCCAGCCAATCAGATTCCGCTGAAGGAAGTAGTCAATCAAAAAGTCCTTTTTTAAAGGATTAAAAATAAAGGGAAACCCATGCAGTCCAGAATAACCTGAAATCAATTCCAAAACTTTGACCATCCATCCTGGTCCCAACCAATGGGGATCTGGGACCCAGACCATGTGGTTGGGGCCAGACCTTTGCAAAACTCTGCCACCCAAGTAAAAAATAAACCATGAAAAAATCATGAACCTTTTTTCCCCTCCCGGCCATGGACCAGTCAGGACTGTTAGTCCCAGCCAGGAATTGTCAATCCATCCACAGAATCAGTAGGTGAACAAAGGTTTGACACTATTCCTATTGCCTAATTCCAACCTTCACCACCCAGACTTTTGGGGATTCCCCATTCCCTGTTTTCACTTTCTATTGCAAACCTTTGCACAGTGAGAGATACATAAATTAATTATTTCCTCTCAGTGATAAGCTATGCTATCATTGAGAGAATGTCCCCTCAATCATATAAGTTAATTCTTCTCTACTCAAGACACCCGTACTAGCTTTAACCAACCCCTCAATCCCTAACCCAGTGAAGATGAATCGTCTCATCTTCACAGCTGCACACAGTTTGCCTAGGGATTGGAGGGTACTAACCTGGTCTCCACCTGTTGGACTATACCAGGGTAGCTTGGCCAAACCTATTATGAAAGCCAGCACAAATCCAGCCTCTTCCTATGCTAGATCCTGGCCTCTCCTGGTGTCACCCCACTCCACCCTGGCTGTTGCCTTGTAAACCTTATTTACTACATCTGATGCCTTTGACAATGGTAGCTTCTGGCCGGTACAACTCCCCTGCCAAGGTGTTTTGATGGATGATGGTCATTTTACCTCCCATTGTCAGCCTTGACAGTGTTCCAAATTGCAAACCCTCTGCCATACTTGTTGCAGCTAGTACCCACTACCCTTGGGTATTACATCCTGAAAATAGACTCTGCCAATAATGGCGCCTAGAAAAAGACATAACAAGTTTCTAATAGAGGAAAAGAGGCTCCCGCCATTGGCTTGATGAGCCTGATGTCTACCTTGTGAGATAATCAGAGCCCTGCTCTTGAAAGAAACACAGACCAGAAGACCACATCAAGGATATTCTCTCCAGAAAAAAGGGGTTGCAAAATACTTTTAAAGATCCCATCCATAATGAAAATACTTTCTGCACCATGCCATTTCACTGCAAAAAAACTTGGGGTGTCCTGCCCACTTGGATCCCCATTTCCCAATTTTAAGATAATTCCTCAATTAGTAAGAGTTTAATTCCTAGACATAGGGTACTATATGAACTCATAGAGCCTGTACCAGAATTTATTGCCATTTTTGAATAAAGGGTTATGAGATGTAAGTTTTCCCAAATATTTCCATATTTCATCTTAGCTATCTGCCAATTCAACTCCCACCCCTTCTGCCCTGCCACCTGCAAATTTTTGTCCTCCAGGTGCCTCCTTTAGTCCCATTCACTTCACAAAGTATCATTTGAAAGCTGGACATAGAGAGTATACCTCTGACAATATAATAGTGCATGATCCCTTGGCCCAAACTAAAGAGTTATCCATATTTGCCCAGAGGGGCCTTGGTTTATTACTGAGCCCTGATTGTGTAAAGATAAGTATAGCTTTATTCCTGCCTACCAACCTGGAAATGAAGCCGCCTCCCACCCCCAAACTGATGCCTGTGTCTGCCTCCAGCTTCTCCTAGACCATTACAATAAGCTGTTTGGAATAGTGTCACTCCGCCCTTGTAGAGGTGATTTATACTATCATCTTGGCCTTCTGGCCCTCAGTCTTGGGTGAGAAAGTCTATGGTATACCTAGCCCAGGGTGGCAACCAATCTTATGATGGGCTTTGTCCATCCAAGGTTGTTCCCTGACATGTCATCTCAGATAATTTTTAACAAGCTATTTGGTATTATGTATACTAGTGTTTTTGGGGATAATTGATACTATGGTCCCTCTTGCTGTGGTGAGAATTTGGGAGCAGGTTACGAGGAAATAAAACCAAGCTCCTACGACCACAAAATAAAGGCCATAGTTTCAGCAACAACCAAAGGTTGTTGCCAACAATTTCTGGGAGGAGCCAAAGGGGGGAAGAATTGATTGAACACCAAGAGCAACAGAAAAAACAAAATGGCCAGAATAGACTAACAAATTTTGGTTTATTAGAGTGAGAATGATAAAGCAAGGTCTTTTTAACTCTTGCATCATTTGGGGATTGAATTGGGGTGTGAGATCAAATGTCACTAAACTAATTGACCAATGATTTGAGAAAATATGAGTGCATTTTTCAAGGCAGGAAAATCTTGAAAAATTTTTGAGTGAACTTAGATCAAAAAAGGAAAACCAACTCAACTAAAAATTTAGGAGTCTGCTTTAGACGTAATTACCACTGCTCCTGGCTTCACTCTTGTACATATTATTTAACAGAGGCGTCTCTTGGAGTGGGGTAGGTGGGGCATCTTTGGAATAATTCCACAAGTGTTAATTTGAGGGCTTTTCTTGAGCTTTTTCAGTAACTTTTGGATAATTGTTCAAGCGCAATTTGGTAGAGGCTGGCATTTGGCGGGAATTTCAGTGGAGGCCTAACAGAAGGGTATAACCACAGCTGGACCTTGGTCTTAGGTTGAATGCTTTGTTTTCTACATATTCAAGTTAGCACTAATCCTCTGGTGGGCTCTGTCTGCCAGCCTGGTTACCTGCCCTATCCTTACTTCTGAAGAGCTGGCCCCACAGGATTGCAACCTGACACCAACTAGAGAATAGTTGGTGGCGCTTCTGTACACCCTCATGTTGTATAGTGATCAAAAATTTTAAATCCTAAGAGGAACACTTTTGGACAAACCACATGACTGCCATGATGTACATGGATAGTATAGCACTCTTCATGATACTATATAGCATCATTTTTTATAATAAATAGGGCATCAATCTCTTCCTAATTTTCTCTTTATCTCATTTTATATGCTTTCAAGAAGTATATACTTGACAGTATAATAGAATTACTTTTGATCAGAATAAGTCAATCTGATTCAGAAACAAAATATCTCTTCTGAATTAAACTATTTATAGGTCCAGATTCCTGCTTAAACTCTATATAGCCATCTGGGATCTCTAGATTTTTGGCCATGATGCTTTTATTCTGGATAGTTTGGTGAGCTCCTTTGGATATCCATCTCGTGCATTTAATCCCCAGCTAAGTTGATAAATATTCCCATTTTAGAACATTTACCCACATTCATTGTCAGTAGGGATTAGGGCTGTGCCCACCCTAAAAAGGGACAATTACGGCAAATGCCGTAATCGTTGTCCTCCCTTCCCCGTAATCTATTTTTGGATTTCCCTATGCTGGGGGAATCCAAAATTTCTAAAAAAAGGTCTCAGCAGGCTTTCCAGAAATTTAGAAATTTAATATATATTTTTATAATAATTTTTTTTGAATAAATTTTTAATTTTTACAAAATAGAAAGAAAAAAATACAATTTTTATTTTTTTAAAATCCATAACAACCACACCCTTCTGTGGGTGTGGAAGGAAACAATTTCGAGAGAATCTTCTCAAAGATGATTCTCTCGAAATCTGACACAGCCCTAGTAGGGATGCTTTGCCCCAGCTCTGGGCTACCACAGTCAGAACGGTGATTATGTAAAATCTAAATATTGTGAAATAGTGTTTTAATAAGGGCGGCTTACAGCTAGAAGCTAGTCAGAGATGGGCCGACACAGCCCTAATTGTCAGCAGGGCTTTTGATTCTCATCTGAACACATTTAAATTCTAAACCAGAGTAGAAGATTTTAAAGCGAGTCGGATAGGAATCAACAGCCCTGATTTTCAGTTTGAAGGAAAGGCTAATTTGATTGGCTGGAATAGTCGAAAATTTCCCAAACATCATGATCCAAAACTACCTCCCTTCACCTAGGCTAGGGCTCTCTGGCCAGCTTCTGTCCTAGGCCGCTCGTATCAAAGTTTTTTTTAAAACGCGTGAATATTAAATTACTCCGTTTTGGCTTTAGCGGCCCAGAGCCGAAAATTAGCCGGTGCTGAGCCGAAGTATCCCTAGCCCAGACAGGGATATATTTATATCTCCTTTTTTCTCAGGAAGCACTCTTGTGAGATGCATCAATTTAAAAAGCAGCCGCCAAAACGCCCTACCCGCGGGAATCCCATAGAAATACCAAGTTTAAGCACCTATGCGATCAGTACGGCAACTGTTAGCAAGCCTAAAGAGGAAGAACCTGCTCAACTCAAGCAAAAGGTGATTTTAAGAATCAAACGCAAAAGAGGGGATTTGCCTTACGATAACTTAGTAGTGAGATGATTTGGAAAAGATAGGCTTACGCAAGCCTTCAAAGATATTCAACCGTGTAAACACTGTTGAAGTGGAGCAACCTACTATATCTCTCCAAGATAAAGATAAGGCACCTATGCCTGGGCTTAGAACCAACATTTTAAAAGCACTTTCTAAAAAACAAGAGCGCCCGATAGTTAAAGCTAACCCAAACATCCTTTCCTTAGACTCTGAAGAAAATACACGACTTTTGAGAGAACGCAAGATAACAGAGATGATAAAGCAGCGCACAGAGTCAAGTCGTGCGGCTCGCTTTCAAATTAGCAATAAGAATCGTTTAATACCTGACTCTGAAGTCGAAAGTGATGACGAGCTTAATGATGACAACAGTCTTAAACATCGGACTATTGCTTTATATGATGCGGTTCAAGAATCAGAAGACATTTCGGATATTACTTGCAATCTTCAGCAGTTGTTCCGGAAGAAGCTGATTAGTGAGTGAGTTCCTATACTTATCTGACACTACATAGTTGATAAAGTTTTGGAGGATGCCGCCCAGGATGATTATGTATATGATATTTATGAAATTGACGAAGGAGGGCACCCCTTCATTCCAGCAGAGCCTGCCACTCTTGCTTGGGTGGATTTCTCGGACTCCGAGAGCGAAATTAAAGCAGATGATAGTCAAAGCAGTTACGGAGAATCTGATAACGACTCTAATGCAGAAGACTACTTTGCTAATGATTATCCTGAAGAGGAGGACTTGGGCTCTGGAGGGTATAACACTTATGCCTATGACTCGGACCAAGGTGTGATTTACTTACAATTATCACTGACTTTTTAGATTCCGATAAAAGCTTTGTATCTGGAGGCAACCACTACAACCCCGCTGAAGATTATATGGATTGTTGAGTCCTAACAGGTTCAAGGACCATCCTTGCTATAGATATCTCGGCTAGAGCATGTTTTTGTAAGTGAACTACAATTCTACCTTGATATAGTCAAAACAACTGTTTGTCTCTTTATTCTTTAAGATCAATGCTGCTTTCTAACAGCTTTAAGTTCCAAAAATCTGTTTCTAACCACTCTTTTTGTAATCTTTTAGGCGGTATCAAAGTATTCTCTTTTGCCATAGCACGCACGATTTTATTCCTTTGAGTTATAAAAAATATCCTTGCAGAATTCAATGGCTAGATATCTAATTCATTAAACTTATGAAGAGTATACGCAATTTGCTCACAATCCACTTCTTGAGAATCAACAACAAATAATGAATTCCTTGTAAGGTAAAGACAAGACTTATTTACTAAAACCGAGTTACAAATTAGAAGCCTGTAATCGCCATCGATATTCCAGAAACAGAAGCAATTTTTTACCATTTACAAATCTAGGTTTTTAATTCCACCTGTTAAATTGGTTGCAAATTTTAAGCTATCTTGGCATGTAACTTAACTGAACAAAAACTTGGAAACTATTATTAGAACAAGTTTACAGTATGCTTTTTGTAAGCTGTAACTGGTTGGGAGAAAAACTAGTTTTACTGAATAATTCAAAGCCTATTTAATTTGTTTATAATTATGACAGTTTGTGCTACTTATTAAAGATTTTAGCCACATAGTGCCTTTAAGTCGGCTAGAATCAATTTAAACTCAAGTAAAATAATAGAAAAGTTTGTATTTTTTAAGAGCACGCTGTTAAAAATCAACACTATTGTTGTAATATACTTTTAATTAAGATATACTATATGAGAAAAGAGGTTTTCAAGAACTGTGTTGAAAATAGAAATAGGCTTTTTAAAGAAAATAGTGGTAGGAGGGTGAACTTGAACCCTCCAACTTCTATTTTGATGGGTCTCATCCTTCCCTTGCCAAATTGATATTTCAGCCATGTGGCAAATAGCCACACATCTTCCCCCACTCTTACCAATCCCTTAAAGTTGCTAGGACCAAGTCACAATAACTTTAGCTTAAATATCATATCTATTGCTCAATAAAACTCTTATTCTTGCTCCCCTCTGTAGGTTGCCTCATTGTCAATAATGTGGCAAAGTTTTGTTCATACATCATGGCTAATGTCAACCTGGTTGGAATTGTACACCCTTGAAGAATGAAGAACCAGAGATCAAGATTTCAGAAACAGTCAATGAAGGAATATGAAGACTTGTGATGAGGAGCGCCTTTCGGGGAAGCTTCAAATATGGAATTGAGAAAAAAGAGAAGTATGTTTTATTGGATAATACTTTAGACTTATATAGCTTTAGCTGTGGCAGAGATTTAGTTGGATCGAACCTAGAGGTTGGTCATGTGCAGGATGGGTTCGATTCATTGGATACTTGGACAGTCATGTGATATTGCTTGGTTGCCATTTCCGGTATGTTGAACTGTATATTGGGAGGGCACCAAATCGGGCGATGACTGGATGTTAAGCGAGTTGGCAGTAGCCAGAATACTTGTACATCCAGATCCTCGACACTTGAATCAAACCATTGATAACAAGTGGTTTGTGGCAACATATGTGAAAATTCTGTTGAACTGTCCAAAACAGCTTTTTAAGCCACAAAAATTTCAAAGCACATGATTTGATGTTTTTTGACATGAAAACTTATCTATGACATGCCCAAAAAATTTAGGCCTTCAGATGGCTTGCTTACAGAATTTTCTCCTGATTTTTGGCCTAGCATTCCTAACCATCATATGGGACTTTTCAAGGTTGAGAACTACCCAAGTAGTTTATGTCAGGAATATTCCTGACATGAAAGAAAAATCCACAGGAGAAATACAAACAACAGCAACCGATATAATATAGAGCAAAGTAGGGGTACTAACAAGCAACACAGCTAATCAAAACAGCACACAAAACTGGACTACCAGCAGCAGTTTCCCCAATTAGAGAAAACTGCTGCAAAAATCAAAAACATGAAAACTGAATTTAAAATTAAAGATGAGTTCAAGGACATATTTGAAGGAGTACCAACCCACTCTGCAGGCTCTGTCACCAGCCCTGAAAAGCTCATCCCAGTTTTTCCCGCTACCACTGGACCCCAGCTTTAAAGGTTTGCCTTTCTTTGGCGCTTGATAGGGAATTCTATTCTAGACAAACTAAAAAGTGCCCAGGAAAGCCCACTTTGTACCTCTCTAAATTGGAGGATTTGACTCATTTTGTGAAGAAAAATTATGTCCTAGTATATCCTCATAATTTTGAATCAATCTCTTGAAGTAATGATCCCCTCCTGGAACAAAACCATGTTAAAATTAAGGGTCCTATTCAATAAACTTAAGCCGCTTATAAAATTTTTCACTCTTGCTTATCATGAGCCTCCACATTGATGCTCCCACCTGCCATCCTTCCTGCCAATAATGACATCATATGATAAAAATAGAGCCTTGAGTTGTTTGTTCAACAAATTGGCTATGGCTAAAATCTCCAGGTTTGTGATCACAAATGTCAAACTTTTTCAAGTAAGTTTGCTCCAGCATATGACTGCTAGGCTTCTAAATTGACCCTCACATAAAAGTGAGCAAGGAGCTTAGAGCCCCTTGTTTATTCATTTTTAATAAATATTTGGTAAATCATCTTGGCCAATTTTTCCCTACACTTTTATTATTCTGTGTTTACCTTTTTTCTGGTGAAAATTTTAAGGTTAAATTTACAAGGATTTTATTTCTTCTATTTTTGAATTTAAAATCTTAAAACCTTAATTCGACTTCCTTTCTAATCTTACTTTAAACAGCTTTTGCTTCTGTTTTCACTTTAAACAAAAGCAAAAATCCCATAGGATGGGGGTTTAACCTGCTTCTGTTTGTTTCAGGCTTCTTAATTAAAAGAAGAACTTCTCTTTGGTGTCTTTCTGAACTATATAATGAATATAGTGGGTTTTTTGTTTGGGTCTCTCCTCTTGTGTTCCTGGTTGCTGCTGCAACTCCCAAGCAATTTGCTCTTTATCAAAAGCTTCCTGAATTCACTTTTTTCTGGACCCAAACTTTGTGGAAAATTTGTTTCTGCTGTTGCCTTTGCCTTTTTTATTCTTAAAAAAGAATGTGTATTCATTGCCTACATAATATTGTTGTGGTCTTGGAACCTCTCTGGTTCTTTCTACACATTCTGCATGATCAATATTCTAATGAACTTCTCTTAAAAGCTGCCACTCTCTTGAACTCTCTATTGACATGGCTACTCATGTATCCAGTTGTTGCAACCAAGTTTCCATACTTGCCTGCTAACGTATCTTACAATACACAGGGGGCGCTTGATGAGCCGCCCCTTGACGTATTTAACGTTATGGATTAATCTGGTGGCAATATCAAATGGTGGGTACTTCATCCTAATTAGGAGCACTGCCAATTTGACTTGCTGATTCCCGCATGAGTTATTCCTTGGCTCCAAACCTTACATGGAACTTCCCACTATGCCACCCCCTTGTGACCTTATGGCTTTCCCCATATAGTATATTAATCACATTATTCTACAATAAACAATATCTTATTCTTATTATTCTGTCCTTTCTATTGGACTGTTGTCTTCCCCAATTTCAAATACTGAATCTTCATTGGTTCAGTTGCAACACAGTCTTTTCTTAGCACATGCCTTGGACAAGGCCCAGATACCACTTGCTGCACCTATCTGTATGAGCCATTATTTTTACAGCAACTGACTTTTATGACCCTGATCAAAAGACAATTTTTGATGATAATCTGCCTCCTCTCTTTGCCCCTGTTCTGAGCCCCCAGTTAAAAATTCTAAAACTCAGTGAATTATTTTGCTATTGACAGGCACTTTTATTTCAGCTGTACATGGGTTTTTGGTGGAATACACTATCTAGAAAGACGCCATCTAGAAAAAACTATCTAGAAAACACCATCTAGAAAGCACTATCTAGAAAGACGTCATATAGAAAATGTGTCCTAAAACACCATCTAGAAAGACACCATCTAGAAACCCTATGTCAAATTTCTGGCTAAACTGCGCCAGATAACTTAAAAATCAATAAAAGTCCAAAAAAATTCAAAAATAACAAGAAATCATACAGATAATCTCAAAATCATCCAAGAATTTTAAACTTGCAATAAAAATGTGGGATCAGCTAGTATCAACTATAGTGCACAAAGCTCCAAAGCCAACATACCCCAAAACTGTGATATTTTCATATTGAAATTTGCTCTTAAGTTTGCATCTATATGCTAAAAATAAAGTAAAAAAGTAAAAAATTAAATATTTGGAAGTAAGTATTTAATGAAAGAGTAAATTGATCAGGATTTGCCCCAAGAGCCTTGGAAATCCCTTTGAGATGGGTAAGACAGCCTTTTCTGGTGTAATAGATCAAAACCTCCTTAGTAAAAATTGAAAACTTGACCTGCTGGTCTGCATGCTTGGATACAACAGCTTTGCTTTTGATGACCTGGGGGTAAAGCTGGTGCCCATGGCCATCCTGGATCTTCAGCTTGTTGATAATCAAAATGAATCTGGGCTTCTTTACCTTAACCATGTGGGAAAATTGGTTGTGCCAACCTTCAAGTGATGAGGTGGTCTTAGTTACGCTGTCCTTAACCTGATTGTAGAAGTTCCAGTTAATGAAGTCACTACCCTTTCATATATAAAATCATTAATGAGACATTTAAAGTTGAAACCCAAATAGTACAGATCCTTCTATGATAAGAAATAAAACCAGTATATCAAAAGTGGTTTTTTAATGGCTATTTTACAGTAAGATAGTACTATCAAAGCGGTGTTAATTTGGGTTGATTTATTATATGTGGTCATAAATTAATATCATCATTTATTCCCAGTTAATAAGGGAAAGGTTTGGATTTATCAATAAAATTATAATTATAATTTGATTCCAGATGTTGTCTTTGTAAAGTCACTCCCCCCTTTAGCCCTGGATAGAACTATCTTCCCTTGGCGCATCAAGAAATCTGCTTGGATTCAAGCTAAACCCCTTAATTCTCTTGGGGATTTAGCCTACACAATTGAAGAGCAATTTGTCCTGGAGTACCCTTCTCAGGTGGCAACCACTAACAATCAGATTTATGTTCCCACCTGGGAAGAATCTATGATTAATTTAGACTATTTGTTGGCTTGGGCTTGTCCACATTTAAAATTAATTAAGTTCAATCAATCAGGTCACGCTTCTGCTAAATCATCAAATTCCAATCCAACTGGTTTGAATGCTGACTTGCACCATTACATTGATACTAGTGATAAGGAGCGCCTTTTGGGGAAGCTTCAAATATAAAAGTAGGAAGAGAAGAAGTATATTTTATTGGATAATACTTTAGACTTATATAGATTTAGCTGTGGCGGGGATATTAGTTGGACCAAACCCAGGGGCTGGTCATGTGCTGGATGGGTTTGAGTTGCTGTATACCTGGACAGTCATGTGATATTGATTTGTTGCCATTTCCGGTATGTCAAATGGTATATTGGAAAGGCACCAAATCAGGCAATGACTGGATGTTAGGTGTGATGGCAATAGCTGGAATACTTGTACATCCAGACCCTCAACACACCCCTCCCTTAAGGAGTTACTTGGGTACATCAGGAGGGGGCTTCATCTTGACGGCTGCCACCTGATGTTCCTGGAGTTGTTTACTAGTGGGCACCAACTGGGTCAAGTGTTCTCCTTTGCTAGGGCGGAGGCGAGATCTGTGGTACTTTTTGGTGATGGGCTCTTTGGCACCCTGGAACTTAACCAGGTAGGTGTTCCTGTCTGGTCGGTATCTGATGATTCTTCCTGGTCCCCTGTGTACTGAGTCTAGCTTATTTCTGTTCCCAGCCAGGACCCAGACGGGGGAGTTGATGGGGAGTGGGTCCTCTGTTGAGGTTACCTTTTGAGTTTTGAGTCTCTTTATTTATGCCAGTTTGGCTTTGAGGCGTATGTGTTGTAGAGCTGGTTTATGTTCTACTGTGGGAGGTTTCCCCAGGGGGATCTTCACATATGGTTGGTTATTGCAGGTGACTATTTCTGGCTTGTACCCGTATGTTAGTTCAAACGGTGAGTAGCCTGTTCCTTGATTGTTACAAATCCAGGATACTAGTAATGCATGTTTCACATAGAGCGGCCATGTGTCTTTGGCTTTGCCATCCATTATTTTATCCAGGGTTCTGATAAGGCTGCTGTTCAGGCGTTCAACTCTGCCGTTGGATGTTGGCCTGTGGCCTGTAGGGTGAGGTTGTGGAGTGTTTGATGTTCTTTGTTTTTAGATTGTCATTTACTATGTGGCCTGTTAGCTCTTTTGCTCCATCTGTTATGATGTAGTCTGGAGTGCTGTAGTCCGCTATGATTGCTTTATTGATGAATTGATTTATTGTTTCTGCCTTGTGATCTTTTGTTGCCCAGCAGATGGGCCAACATGTGGCAAAGTCAATGGCTACAATTAGGAAACGTTGATTCATTTTGGTTTCTGGGAAGGGTCCCACTACGTCCAGTCCCCAAACCATTTAAGGTTTGGGGTCAGGTACTGGGTTAACTGTTGGCTGTGGCGCCTTGGTGCTGGCATATTTTTCACATACTGTACACTTTTTTAGAACATTGATTATGTCTTGCTTCAGGTTGGGCCACCATACTATCTCTTTTAATGTGAGATATAGGTTGTTAGCCTTTGTGTGTCCTAGCAGATGGTGGTGTCTTAGTATAGTGTTGGCTCTTTGTGCAAGTGGGATGTATGGAATGTGTTTATCCTTGATGATTTGGTATACCATGTCATTTGATACTTGTAAATGTTTTTCATTCCTTACTAGTGTATCATGGGTTAGTTGATGTGAGGAGGGATCCTTTCCTTTTGTCTTGTACTCAGTGTTGTATAGGTTGGGCCAGTCAGGGTCCAGGTGGTCAGGGTGATCCTCTCTTGGCTGGCATAACCTAGAGAGAGCATCGGCCATGACCAGCTCTGCCCCTTTTTGTATTGGATGTCCAGGTTAAGCTGTTCCAGAAAGGACATCCATTTGGCTTGGCACCGCGCAAGTGCATTCTGAGTTTTGAAATAGATTAAGGATTTGTGGTCAGTTAGCACTTGGACGTTTAAGTGTCCTTTGAGATAACATCTCCATTTCTTGCATGTGTGGTATATTGCTAGCAATTCTTTATCATGTATTGGGTATCTCTGTTCAGTGTTTGTTAGTTTTCTGCTTTTGTAATATACTGGCAGGAAATCTTGCTGCCCTGGCTGGCAGATGCGTAGGACTGCGCCAATGGTGGTGTCACTAGCGTCTGACTCAAGCTTGTAGCACCTGTTGTTATTAGGGTATTGCAAGATTGGTGCTTCAATTAAAGCTTGTTTTAATAGTTGGAAATTCTTGTCACATTCTGGAGTCCAGATGAATTTCTTTTTGGCATTACCTTTGGTTAGGTCATTGATTGGTGCAGTGAGCTTTCTGTAGTCTTTGATGTATTTTCTTAGGTAAGCTACCATACTGAGAAAGCATCTAACTTGTTTCACAGAGGTGGGGCGTTGCATGTTATTTATGGCTTTTATTTTATCTGGGTCTGCTTTGATGCCACTGTCAGAGACAATGTGGCCCAAGAACAGGAGTTCCTTTTCCATAAATTGGCACTTACTAGGCTTAGCATATAGTTTGTGCTTTGCAAGTCAATTGAGTGTCTTGCAGACATGCGTGAGGTGTTCCTCTTTTGTTTTTGAAAATATGATGATGATGTCGAGGTAGCATAATGTATTTGAGAGTCCATTTAGCACCTGGTTCATCATGGTGACAAACGTTGCGGGAGCGTTGGTCATCCTGAAATTCATTACTTTACATTCAAACAACCCAAATTGCGTGTGGAACGTGGTCTTTGGTATGTCTTTCTCTTTGACTTCAACTTGGTTATAACCAAATGCTAGGTCAATTTTCAAGAAATTTTTTGCTCCAGAGAGCCTTGCAAATAGGTCTTCTATGAGGGGAAGTGGGTATTTATTCTTTATTGTACTTGTGTTTAGTGCTCTGTAGTCAGTAAATAAGCAAAGAGATCCTTCTTTCTTCTTTATGAAGAAAACTGCTGCCCCCCACAGGGATTCAGACAGGTGAATGAATACTTTGGCTAGATTGTCCTCAATGTGTGTTTTGAGGGTTTGGGTCTCCATGGGGGAGAGTCTGTAGAGGGGTGCAGGTTTGGGCGTGGCTTTGCATAAGTCAATGTCATGTTTGACCTCTTGTTTGGGGGGTAACTCTATGAGTTCTTCCTTGAATACACGAGTGTATTCATTTAGGAGTGTCACAAGTTCTGGGCATTGGATTTTTTGTGTTTGTATATTATTAAATTTGAAGTACCTCATTATGCAGAGGGTACTGTATTTGGTTAGATGTTCAGAGTCATCTTGATTTATGACTTGGAAAAATACAGTATATATTAGAATTAGGTTGTTGGATTCTTTGAGAATGTTGAAATTGACTCCATTGCATTTTATTGTCATGGTTTTTGTTTTCCAACATACGCTGGGGTTCACTTGGGCAAACCAGTCCATGCCTGTGTTGTAACTGTGCTGTTTTAGCAGAGTTACACAGGGAAAAATATTTAGAAACTAGATAATAATTTTTTATTGAGAGATAGTGATTATATAGTTCATGTGAATCAAGGATAGTAGGAACAAGATTGATGATCACACAGCTGGATGAAAGAAGGGGGTGGCTTGATCCTGATAACGAGTCAAGTGCCAAATTGAGGTATCCACCGTGAAGGATCATCATCTGTTCATGTTGTTGGATTTGGTAATTTGAGTTGACTTCCTAGTCTGGCTTCAGGTGACCGGATAATTGGATTGCAGGTCACAAACCCGCTTGGTTGGAACCTTGCTGGCAGGTCAAGCCTGCAGTTTTGACACCCCCCCTGGCTGAAGATCGGCCTCCTCTGGGGGAAGGTCGTCAGGGAGGTTGTCAGGAGCCCGGGCGCCATATTGAATCAGTTGTTGTTTGGTGGCAGGTAGGGCGGTTTCTTGTTGTTTCTGTCTTGCTTTGCAGGGTTGTAGGCAATTGTGGTGTAAGGTCTTGTCTTGCTTGCGTTTTCCAAGTCCTTGCACAAGGTAAGTGTTATTGTTGTTTACCTTTAAGATGATTGTGGGCCCCACTTTCTTGGGTTGTAGTTTGCTCTTGTCAACATTCATGACCCAAACTTTTCCCCCAACTTCGTGTCTGTTGCAGATGGGAACAAATGTTTTTTGTAGGCATTCCTTTTCTTTGGCTGTTTGCTTGCTGTTGGCCTCTACTACTTGAGGATCTGAGCGAGGGGGAACTTGACTTGGGATTTCTAACTTAGGTCCTGTCAATACTTGAATGATATTTGGCTGTGTGCTGTATACCAGTTTAAACGGGCTTTTTGGGTTATCTGTTCACTTGGATTTGGCACACAAGTAATGCAGTTGGTAGCTGCTTATACCAGTCTTCAGGTCTCCCAGCGGTGAGTTTGGTTAGGGCTTGCATGAGGCTACCATTAAGCCGCTCTAAGCGTCCATTGGCCTGTGGGTGGTATGTTGTTGTGACAGTGTGTTTGACCCAATTCTTGGTGAGGTACACATTGGTGTCTTTGGAGGTCAGTTCCTTGCCTCCATCAGTTATCAGGAGTTCTGGCTTTCCGAACCTGCTGATTATTTCTTTGCCAATAAATTGTCAGATGTTGTTGCCGGTGTGTGCCTTCAGCGCTTGGGCTACTGGCCACCTTGTTGCAAAGTCAATGACTGTGATGATGTATTTTTTGTTGTTGTGCTTTCCTGGCATGGGGCCCACAATGTCAAGAGCCCATACTTTGAATGGTAGTTGGGTCCAAATGGGGAGTACAGACTTAGGCAGGGTTTTGCTTTTAGCAAACTTCTTGCAAACCTTGCACTGTTCTAACACTTCCTGGATATTGCGGTATAGGGTTGGTCACCAGGCTTTATGCTTTAGAAACTTGTATAGATTCCAGCTCTTAGTATGTCCAAGATCTGTGCGGTAGCAAAGAATGGTGTCAACTTGTTGATGTGTGGGAATGTAGGGAATGGTTGTGCCATCTGTCATCCTTCTGTGAAGAGTCCCATATATGTCAGCAAAGAGGTGTTCATTCTTGATGACTGTTTTGTTGGTGATGTTGTTTGTGCCTGCAGGGAATCCTTTGTCCTTTGTATGTAGCACTAAGAGAGGCCAGTCTGGGTTGAGCCCATTCTCTCCTCTTGAAGCACAGACATACAGGCAGGACAGGGTGTCTGCCATGGCAAGCTTGGCCCTGGGCTTATATTGGATGAGCATGTTAAACCTTTCTAATATTTTCATCCACCGCGCTTGGCCGCGTGACAGGTTTGCTTGCGTCTTGAAATAGATGAGCAAATTGTGATCTGTTAGTGCTGTGAATTCTTCCTGTTGTTCCAGGTAACAGCGCCATTTGACTAGGCAGTGTACGATGGCCAGCAGTTCCTTGTTGTGGATAGGGTATTGGCACTCATCATCTGTCAGTTTGCGCAATTTGTAGGCTACAGGCAGGAAGTCACTGTCACTATTCTTAATTTGTAGTACTCTCCCAATGGATGCATCTGAGGCGTTGGTTTCCATCTGGTACTCTCCGTCTTGTTTGGGGTATTGCAGGATGGGAGCTGTTGTGAGCTTTTCTTTGTGGCGTCTAAAACAGAGGTCATGTTGGGGGGTCCATACAAACTTGGCCTTGGCGCCTGTTATGGCGGACAAGGGGGGAGGTCAAGACGCCACAGTTGGGGATGAAGCGTTGTACATAGGCCACCATTCCCAAGATGGTGCGGAGTTCCAACTTATCCTTGGGTAGTGGCATTTTTCAGATGGCCGGTATATTTTGACTGTTGGGTTTGATGCCGTCTTTTGAGACTATGTGTCCCAGGAAGGGCAGTTGCTCTTGGAAGAACTGGCACTTGGAGGGTTTGGCCAACAGTTTGTGTTGTGCCAGGGTTGCAAAGACTTCCTCCAGGTCTTTGTGGTGCTGTTTCACTGAGGGACTGAGACAATAATATTTTCCAGGTACACTAGGGCATGTTTGCCTATGTGTGGCGCAAACACTTTGTTCATGAAGGTTACAAAAGTGGATGGGGCATTGGTCATGCCAAAGTTTAGTACCACACATTTGTAGTAACCGTACTTTGTGCAGAAGGCTGTCTTGGGGATGTCTTCCTCCTTGATACAAATCTGATTGTAGCCTGTAGTTAGATCAACCTTGGAGAAGACTGTGGCTCCTCCCAAGGCATCAAAAAGGTTGTCAATCAGTCGCAGTGGGTAAAAATTCTTAATGGTGACTTTGTTTAATGCACGGTAGTCTGTGACCAGGCATAAGGTACCGTCCTTTTTAGCCACAAAGAATACAGCGGCCCCAAAGGAGACTGTGAGGGGCGGATAAGTCCTTTTTCTAGTGCCTCCTTGAGATAAGCGCGCAGGGCGTTGTCCTTGTTTGGGGTCAGTCTGTAGATGGGGAGTGCCTTGGGTACAGCCCCCTTGAGTTGAATAGAGTGTTGAATGTGTTTCTCAGGGGGTAGCCCAGGTAACGCTTCCTTAAAGATTTCTGGATGGCAGGCCACAATGTTGCAATCTTGCGGCGTGGAGGTGTCCTGATGGTCCTTGAAGTGTATGATTTCATACTAACAGGAGTCCCAGTCAATTGCCTTCTTGTTTTCCTTCTTGTCCAAAGTCTCAGTGATGCGTACAAAGATGTGGTCACATAGGAGTTGGTCCACGGAGTTGGGGTAGATCTGGTGGTTAACGCTTTCACATTTGATGGTCAACACGGAGGTTGCCCAGTCCACGTGGGGGTTGTTTTTTTGTAACCAGTCTAGTCCCAGTACAATGTCAAACTTAGGGAAGTCAATGATGGGACGTTGGATGGTGGAGGGGAGGTTCTCAAGCATGACAGAGAAGGGGGCAGTTTCCTTTGTCACAGCAATGTGGTGAACATCAGCCAGGACCACGTTTTTAATCTGCAAAGGATTAGTGGCCAGCTTGAACTTATCCACAAAGCTACTGTTGACTAAGGTTCAATATGCACCCAAGTATAGGAGTGCTGAGCCTGTGTAACTGCAAAAGTGGAAAGGGTAGGACATCAATTTATTGGGATGTCTGGCAATGGTGTATAGTACCGGGTCTTCCAAGGGCACTTGGATCATTGGGCATTGGTCCACGTCCTTGGGTTGGTATTCATTATTGGAAAATTCAGGAGTTGCATGGGGAGAGCTTGGCTTGCTTAGTGCTCTCCCTGGGCTTTGCCCTCATCTTGGTTGCCTTGGGTGGTGGTGACACGGAAGTGAGTACAATTTGACTGGCCATTACTTCCATTTCCATTCCCATTTGAACCTGTGGGTTTGTGGTTGGTGTTGTTTCTGTTGCCTCCAGGAGGTGGTCAAGTAGAGCGCCCGCTTGGGTGGGAGTCCTTGGGTCTTTCTTGTTTCCCAGTCTGTGCTTTGTGTAGAGCGTTGGATGTTTCTTCTGCTTTTTCTGCTTTGCGGTACAGGCTTTGCAGGTTGGTCACCTGGTCCAGGTTCACATGTCTCATCATGTGCAACTTGAGGGCGTTGTAGTACATGAGGTGTGTGGCTGGGGTGTCAAAGGCCATGTTGAATGGGGCAAAAAGACAGAGTTCCTCTTAGGCGCGGATGAGTTCTTTAACAGTGCCTGTCTGGGTCAGGTTCTTTACTTGGTGTATGATCATGAGCGCGGTGTCCTTAAGCACAAACCTTGCCAGGAAGTCCTGCTTAAAGGTATCCCAGTTATTGTCAGTGTGTTCTTTGTGCCACTTGTTGCACCAGATGCCAGAGTCATGGGTCAAGAAAATGGAAATCCCCACAATCCAGAACCGCTGTGGGCATTCCATTTGAGCCAGCTTGCTCTGAGCGGACTGGATCCATGTGGCAGCATTGTTGTCGTTGACCCCAGAAAAAGGTTCCAAGGCGGCGCTACAAAGCCTTTGTGCTACATAGGCGGACATAGTAATTTCATCAGCTGGTTGCAGCATTGAGGAGGGTTCCTGAAAGAACCCTTGTGCAGACAAGGCATTGAAGGCGGGTAGCAGGATCACCGTGTTTTGGTAGTGGACAAAGCCATCAGGTATCTTGGTACCAGGAGCATACAGAGTACAGTCAGGCGGGAGGCCAGACATGATTCTGTCAAGGATTTGTTGGCCGCGGCGTGTGCGGGCAACAGGCGGAATTTTTCAAGATAAGGTAGGATGGAGAACCTACCTGTGCTACCAATGTCATAACTGTGCTGTTATAGCAGTGTTACATGGGGAAAAATATTTAGAAACTAGATAATAATCTTTATTGAGAGATAGTGATTATATAGTTCATGTGAATCAAGGATAGTAAGAACAAGATTGGTGATCACACGGCTGGATGGAAGAAGGGGGTGGCTTGATCTTGATAATGAGTCAAGCGCCAAATTGAGGTATCCACTGTGAAGGATCATCATATGTTCATGTTGTTGGATTTGGTAATCTGAGTTGACTTCTTAGTCTGGCTTCGGGTGACCAGATAATTGGATTGCGGGTCACAAACTCGCTTGGTTGGAACCTTGCTGGCAGGTCAAGCCTGCGGTTTTGACACCTGCTACAATATTGTAGTTTATGTTGTTCATGACAAGTCTTTTGATGGACGTTTGTATGCCTTGGAGGTCAATTCTGAAGGGAGTTGTTTTGCCTTCAAGTAGAACTTTTGATTTGTCTGCCATTCTGGTGTATTCATAGTTGGATTTGACAATTGGTATTTTGTACTTGGTTACAAAAGGTTTGCTAACCATAGTGTGCTGTGCACCAGAGTCAAATAGAATTTTATGTGTATATGATTTGTAAGTGCATTAATAGACAAGAAGTTGTGAGTGATCTTTAATTTTTATGTTCATAAAAATGGAGGATTGCGGGACATGGGGGATGTAATCAGCAAAGTTTCTGCCTTGGTACTTCTTGTCAAGTTGGGGGGAGACAGGGGCACTTAAGCCTGTTCCCCTCCTCTTTTCTCTGTTCCTCTTTTTTGAGACCTTCAAGGTCAGAGAATGTGGGGTCAGATTTGTAGCAGGTTGCTACTTCAGCGTTGTTAACTTTGGCAGTGTCCTCCTTTTTGGGACGGGAGCGGTTTGTGCTTTGGCTACAATTGCCATTGTTACAATTGGAGTTGTTGTTTTTATGGTTGGTATTTTGGAGTTTATTGCCATTAGCATTTTCTCTGCCATTGCCGTTTGAGGAGTGGTTGCTGTTGCGTGATGCATATTCCATGTTGGCGCGTTTTTCAGCGCGCTTGGCTTCAGCAATGAGCGCAGGCATGGAGGTGTTGGCCTCTGGGCGTATGAGGGCAGCAACAGAGGGTTTCATTCTGTTGATGAATTATGCTCTGGTGTGTACATTGTCAGCTTGTGCTGGGTTTTGGATCTTGCAATGTATTTCCTCAAATTCATTGGCGTAGGTTGCAATAGTGGTCTTTTGAGGAAGATCACTGAGCTGTATTGCAATGTCTTGGAGAGATTCAATGACACAGAAATTGTGGGTGATGTTGTCTTTGAACTCTTCCCAGTTTTCAAGCTGGTTGTTGGTTTGTGAGCCAACCCAGGTGGCAAACCAGTTAGCTGTGGCCTCGTATAGACGCTTGCTGGCTTCCTGGACCCATTTCTTGTGAGGGGGCAGCTGGCGCAGAGTTTAGAGGCTGTGTGGTCTAGCCAGTTGATGATGTTTTCTTTGTTTTTACCAAAGAACTTGCCAATAACAATGTATTTGGTGTTGGCAACTTCACCTGTGATAGGTGGTTGTGTGTTTGTTTGTGGTTGAAGAGAGCGGCTGCATTGAATTATCTTGGTGCATGCTTTGGGCATGACCAGACCTTTGAATATGGTGCATCCACTAGGAATATCTTCATCAATGTCGTGGGCGCAGAAGTACGTTTTCCAGGTATCTTGCGATGTGGCCTGGTTGAGTACATGGGCGAAGGTGGGTGGGCTCTGTTCAGTCATTTTCTCTTTCATCAGTGTGGTCAAAAACAGTAGTGCTACCAGTGATAAGGAGCACCTTTTGGGGAAGCTTCAAATATAAAAGTAGGAAGAGAAGAAAAACATTTTATTGGATAATACTTTAGACTTATATAGATTTAGCTGTGGCGGGGATATTAGTTGGACCAAACCCAGGGGATGGTCATGTGCTGGATGGGTTCAAGTTGCTGGATACCTAGACAGTCATGTGATATTGGTTTGTTGCCATTTCTGGTATGTCAAATGGTATATTGGAAAGGCACCAAATTGGGTGATGACTGGATGTTAGGTGTGATGGCAATAGCCGGAATACTTGTACATCCAGACCCTTGACACTAGCCAATCAGAGTCAAAATAAAAATTATTGCAAAACTCTCCAGCTCACTGGATTCACCTTGCAAAATTTCTCTTGTAGCCAATCAAACCTGTGATCTGGGTCAGGTGACCTTGAATTATGAAGTTCTCCCTTAAAGCAAGACAGGGGACTTTCAGTCCCCTGCTTTCTCATTCTATCAATTAAAAGCTTTTGAAACTTTGATGTCTTTGTTTCCAACTTTGGGACCCCTTTTGTGTTCCCCATAGTTCTTTGGCTTGTTAGTAATGTTGTAACTGTGCTGTTTTAGCAGAGTTACAAGGGGAAAAATATTTGGAAAACTAGATAATATTATTTATTGGGAGATAATGATTATATAGTTATTGTGAATTGTGGATAGTAGGAACATGATAGTGTTGATCACATTGTGGGATTTTAAAGGGGGTGGCTTGATCCTTGTAATGAGCCAAGCACCAAAACAAGTCACCCACCGGGAAGGATCAACTTCTGTTCATGTTATTGTATTTGGAAATCCGAGTTGTCTTCCTAACTTGGCTTCAGGTAACTGGATAATTGGATTTTGGGTCACAAACCTGCTTACTTGGAACCTTGCTGGTGGGTTGAGCCTGCTGTTTTGACACCCCGGCTGAAGGTTGGCCTCCTCTGGGGGCAGGTTGTCAGGGAGGTCGTCAGGAGCCGGGGCGTCATACTGAACTACCTGTTGTTTGGTGGCGGGTAAGACAGTCTCTTGTTGCTTTTGTCTTGCCTTATAGGGCCTAAGGCAATCATGGTGGGGGACCTTGTCCTGTCTTTGTTTTCCAAGTCCTTGCATAAGGTAAGTGTTGTTTTTGTTTACCTTTAGGATAATGGCAGGGCCAACTTTTTCTGGCTGTAATTTAATTTTGTCAATATTCATGACTCAAACCTTGTTGCTGACCTCATGTCTGTCTTTGATGGGGACAAAGGTCTTTTGTAGACGCTTTTCTTCTTTTTCTGATTGATTGCTATTGGTCTGTATGACCTGGGGATCTGAGCGGGGTGGAACCTCTCCAGAAGCTCCATCCAGCAGGCTTGACAGCAGGATAGGTTTCCTTGGGTTTTGAAGTAGATGAGTGACTTGTGGTCTGTCAAGGCTGTGAACTCCTCTTTTTGTTCTAGATAGCAACGCCATTTGACTAGGCAGTGTAAGATAGCCAGCAGTTCCTTGTTTTGGATAGGGTATTAACACTTGCCATCTGTCAATTTGCGTGATTTATAGGCCACAGGTAGGAAGTCACCATCATTGTTTTTGATTTGTAGTACTCCTCCAATGGATGCATCAGAGGTGTCTGTCTCCATTTGATATTTCCCATCATGTTTGGGGTATTTCAGGATAGGTGATGTTGTGAGTTTCTCTTTAAGACTTCTGAAGCAAAGATCACGTTGGGGGGTCCATACAAACTTGGATTTGGCGCCAGTTATGGCAGACAGAGGTGCAGTCAGGACGCCGCAGTTGGGTATGAATTGTTGTACATAGGCAACCATTCCCAGGAATGTTCAGAGTTCTGACTTGTCTTTGGGAGGTGACATTTTGCAAATAGCCTGGATTTTCTGGTTGTCAGGTTTAATGCTGTCTTTTGAAACTATGTGTCCCAAGAAGGGCAGTTTTTTTGCGGAAGAATTGGCATTTGGAGGGCTTGGCTAGCAGCTTATGTTGCGCTAGGGTGGAAAAGACTGCCTCCAGGTCTTTGTGGTGTTGTTCTACCAAG
Organism: Entomophthora muscae; assembly: GCA_014839935.2. NCBI lineage: Eukaryota > Fungi > Entomophthoromycota > Entomophthoromycetes > Entomophthorales > Entomophthoraceae > Entomophthora > Entomophthora muscae. The sequence continues at coordinate 24,022 of QTSX02004394.1, forward strand.
GTGCTGTAGACAATGATATTGTCCAGGTATACCAATGCATGCTTGCCAATGTGGGGGGCAAACACCTTGTTCATAAAGGTCACAAAGGTTGACGGGGTGTTTGTCATACCAAAGTTGAGTACCACACACTCATACAAACCATATTTAGTGCAAAAGGCTGTCTTGGGAATGTCTTCCTCCTTGATAAAAATCTGGTTATAGCCTGTGGTTAAGTCAAACTTGGAGAAGACTGTAGCGCCACCTAAAGCATCAAAGAGGTTGCCAATGAGTGGTAGTGGGTAACAATTCTTGATAGTAACTTTGTTTAGGGCTTGGTATTCTGTGACTAGGCGCAGTGTACCATCTTTCTTTGCTACAAAGAATACAACAGCACCAAAGGGAGACTGTGAGGGGCAGATAAGTCATTTCTACAATGCCTCCTTGAGGTAAGCACATAGGGTGTTGTCCTCATTTGGGGTGAGGCAATAGATGGGTTGCGCCTTAGGTACAGCTCCCTTGAGTTAGATGGAGTCTTGAATGTGTTTCTCTGGCAGTAACCCGGGCAGGGCCTCTTTGAATATTTCTGGGTGACAGGCTACAATTTCAAAATCCTGAGGGGTGATGGTGTTCTGGTGATCCTTGAAATGTATGATCTCATACTGAAAAGAGTCCCAGTCAATTGCCTTGAAATTCTCCTTCTTGTCCAAGGTCTCTGTGATACGTACAAAGACAAGATTGCGCAGGAGTTGGTCTACTGAGTCAGGGTAGATCTGGTGATTGACACCTTCAAATTTGATGGTCAGTACAAAGGTTGCCCAGTCTACATGGGGGTTGTTCTTTTGCAGCCATTTCAATCCTAGTACAATGTCAAACTTAGGAAAGTTAGTGACAGGACCTGCATGGTGGAATGTAGGTTCTCTAGCATGACAGATAAGGGGGCAGTTTCCTTTGTCACGAGGATGTGGTGTTCATCAGCCAGGACCACGTTTTTAATCCACAAAGGATTAGTGGCTAACTTGAACTTATCTACAAAGTTGCTATTGACTAGGATTTAATCTGCACCCAAGTCCAGGAGTGCTGAGCCTGTGTAACTGCAAAAGCAGAAAAGGTAAGGCATCAGTTTATTTGGATTTCTGGCAATGATGTAGAGTACTGGGTCTTCTGAGGGCACTTTTATCATTGGGCATTGGTCCACGTCCTTGGGTTGGTATTCATTGTTAGGCAAGTCAAGAACTGCGCGGGGAGAGCTTGGCTTTCTTAGTGCTCTCCCTGGGCTTTTCCCTTGACTTGGTTGTCTTGAGTGGCAGTGACACGGAAGTGAGTACAATTTGACTGGCCATTACTTCTATTTCCATGCCCATTTGAACCCGTGGGTTTGTGGTTTGCATTGCTGCTGTTGTTCCCAGGGGGTGGTCAATTGGGGCGCCCAGCTGGGTGAGAATCTTTGGGCCGCTCCCTCTTTCCTGTTTGTGCCTTGTGGAGAGCATTGGACGTCTGTTCTGCTTTCTCTGCCTTGCGGTATAGGCTATGTAAGTTTGTCACTTGATCCAGGTTTACATGTCTCATTACATGCAACTTGAGCACATCATAGTACATGAGGTGGGTGGCTGGAATGTCAAAAGCCATATCAGAGGGGGCACATAGTTGGAGTTTCTTGTAGACACGGGTGAGCTCCTTCACTGTGCCAGTCTGGGTCAAGTTCTTTACTTGGTGGATGATCATGAGTGTGGTGTCCTTCAACACAAATCTTGCAAAGAAGTCTTGCTTGAATGTGTCCCAATTCTTTTTGGTGTGTTCTTTGTGCCACTTTTTGCATCAGGTGCCTGCGTCATGCTTCAATCAAATGGAGATTTCTGCAATCCAGAAGCGTTGTGGGCATTTTATTTGAGCCAGCTTGCTTTGGGCAGACTGGATCCATGCTATGGTGTTATTGTTGTTGGCACCAGCAAAAAGTTCCAGGGCAGCACTTTGAAGTCTCTGTGCTATGTAGGCAGGCATGGTATTTTTGTCAGTTGCTCAAGGAATGGTGATGGGTGTTTGGAAGAAACCTTGTGCGGAAAGGGTGTTGAAAGCAGAAAGCGGTATCACCATGTTCTGGTGCAGGACAAAGCCATTGGGTATTTCAGTACCAGGTGCGTACGGAGTCCAGTCTAGCAGGAGGCAGACATGATTCTATTGAGGATTTGTTGACCACAGCAAGTACAGGCAACAGGCAGAATTTTGCAAGATAAGGTAGGATGGGTAACCTACCTGTGCTACCAATGTCATAACTGTGCTGTTTTAGCAGAGTTACAAGGGGAAAATATTTGGAAAACTAGATAATATTCTTTATTGGGAGATAATGATTATGTAGTTATTGTGAATTGTGGACAGTAGGAACATGATAGCTTTGATCACATTGTGGGATGTTGAAGGGGGTGGCTTGATCCTTGTAATGAGTCAAGCGCCAAAATGAGTCACCCACCGGGGAGGATCAACTTCTGTTCATGTTATTGTATTTGGAAATCCAAGTTGTCTTCCTAACTTGGCTTCAGATAACTGGATAATCGGATTTCAGGTCACAAACTCACTTACTTGGAACCTTGCTAGTGGGTCAAGCCTGCTGTTTTGACAGTAAAAGTTTTCATTATTATTTGCCTTCCCAGTCCTTCCCTGGTTCAGGTGTCTCTTTTGGAGCCCCTGGAGATAAAGTTAGGTGTTACCCTTACACTTACCGCTCTTGCTTTCAAAAATCTTACACAAACTTTGAATTTATTAGTAGAATCCTTATATTTGCTTACTTTAAGTTTGATTCCATCTCTTGTTTGCTTACCTGTCTCTCCTGTTATCTATACAACCAAAGTAGCATCTCCTGCTTGCTTCTATGTGTAGAGCTTGTGGCTGTTATCCCCTTAGATCCAAAGTCACTTTAAAATCAGATCTTTCACTTCCTGGCCCTGTCAATTAAGTCAGTTTTTTAATAAAGTTTGGAAATTCCTGCTGTCTTTTCCTCTTCTTGTGATATTCTGATCTCTCTAGTGAAATTTGTGGCTTTTAACCTAGCACCTGCCTTGGTGATGATATGGACTACTTCTCCAGATCTTTGGAGTTGTCCTTCCCATTAATTTCATCATTTAGGGAGCAACCCTACCCAATTCATACATATGGATCATTATTTTAGGGATTAGGCCATTTTCTAATACACATGCTGCTCAAGTCGCAGCATAACACAGTTCAATTTTGAAAAAGTAACTAATTACACATTTTATATTTAAAACATTAATAACTCAATGAAAAATTAATATTTTTTCACACTGTAAACTATCAAAATGAAGCTAAGAATCTTATCTTTCTATTGTTGTAAAAATTTTAATATGTATACTATACTCAATATTAAAGCAAAAGTAATTTAAAAGAGTATAATCCAGATTTTATTATATGATTATATCTTATGATATAAAGTAGATCACTTCAAAGCTAATAAATACTCTTTTTTCAATATACAAAAGATTTTTTTATTTAACAAAATTAAAGATAAGATTGAGAGCTTTATTTTTCATTTTATTTTATTTAAAAAGCTCAATTATTTAGGATTTTATGATATTTTGAAGTTAGGATGTTATTATCACTGTTTAGATTGATTTTAAGGTTAAGTGAGCTTCAAACCTCAAATTAAGTATTCTTTAAATGTAATTCTTTAATATTTTATCATTTTAAAATTATGCGGAAGAGTTAAATTAACTGAATACATCATTTTAATTGATTTGCATTGATTACAAAGAGGATATGATGTAATAATAATGCTTAGCTGCTTCACATATATCACTTGTGCATAAAAACTGGGTATTTAATTAATTCTGCAAACATAAATTCAAGTTCAAACTATAATAAAAGCTATCACACTATTTCTTTCAGAATGGTGTCATTTAGCTTGGTATATAAGAGCTAAAGCACCACAAAGCTTCTAATCCAAAAGACCCCATTCAAAGGCCACAGTCTGATCATAACCACTCCAACATTAAGGCACATTTCAGAGATCTGGCCTAATTACAGATTCAAAATACTACCATGTCCTCAGTTAAATTTACTTCTGCCATGCTACCCTTTTTTTCCTTGGGAGCTTCAACAAAAAGAGAGAGAATTGCAATGTTAAAAAAGGCATTACTCTTTATTGCTGGTGATGATCTTGATAATTTCATCAAGCACTTCCTTACTCAAACTGAATTTGGGGGTGCAATACATCAATTTGAAAACGCCAGAGCAAAAGACGCCACCTCAAAATTTTTTCAAGATGGCACCGTGATTTACATCAGCAAAACTAAAAAAACTTAATAAAATTTATTAAATAGTTATTTTTTACATATTGGTTTCTAATACAGCATCTTGAAAAACCGCATCACAGAAACACTATCTCAAATCAAAATAAAAAGAGTGTTATCCAAATAAGATTTTTTAATTATAAAAACACTTAATAAATATCCTAAAATACGCCATCACAAAAACTGCACCACAAAAACGCTATCTTGAACAAAAATAAAAAGTCTGTTATCAAAATAAGGTTACCAAAACTTTGCAAATTCAACTGCAAAACTAGCCAGCTTTAAGCGCCGCCGCGCCGCCTTCTACAATTAAAAAGCGCCGCGGCGCCAACTTGGGATAGTTTTAGGCGCCGCCACACCGCCTTACAAACATCTTTTATGCCGCGGCAGCGTCTTACTATTAAATTTAGTGCCGCAGCGGCGCACAATTTCAATCCCCAACATAAAAACTCCACTAATCAACAATATTTCCATAAGCACTAAATTTAGAAGATAATTACAACAATTAAAAACTTAATATAATAAAAAATAAGAACTAAAAAATAATAGAAACAATAAAAAAGAGGATAGGCAAAGCAAGTTTATTGCAATAAAAGGCAGGCTGTGTGGGATTAGTCCCTTGTGTTGCGGGCGCCTCCATGCTGCTGAGCAGAAGACGTGGCAGGAGGAGAGGACTGGCGGTTGGCAGGGCAGGGATGCTTGGCGGTGCACTGGATGGTAATCACTGGGCGCTCATGGGTGGGCATCATGTAGCGGTTGTTGTCCAGGTGCTGGCGCACGTGAGCCAGGATCACCAGCATTTGGGCCCAGGCCAACTGGGAGTTGCGCGACATAGAAGACTAGTTGCACAGGGGAAGGCAAATCTGACTGACTGGCACCAAACGGCCCCAGCCACTACAAGCAGAGAACGCAGCACCTATAGTGAAGCAGTCCATCAACACATCTTCCATGTAGGAATAGGATAGGGGCAAAGGGACGCGGAGATGATAAGCCAGGGAGCAGTAATGCTCCAGGCAACAACCAGCGTACCCGGGCTGGCCAGGCTGGCAACTTTTGGGAGGATATCACATAAAGTGGCAAGTTGCGGCAGCCAAAGGAAGGTAGAGAGAAGCATTGCCAGTGGTAATGGCTTGAAGATATGCCTTGAACGTGGCAGAGAAGCAACAGTTGGTATTGGCTTGGACAGGCAAGTCCAAGGTTTGATGGAAGCTGGGATCTGCTGCAAGCTCAAGAGACCAAACCCGAGCCACCTTGTCAATATACTCATTGCAGACAGCAATGGTATGAGCATGTTGTGCGGAAATCTCACTGGGGGGCAGGGTAGCTGACTGTAGCCCTAGAAGCACCTCAGCGGCCAAACAGGAGGCATCATACTGGCTGTGGTATAACTCCCCTGCCCGAATTGGGGTCATTGCATCCTTGTCAGAGTGTAGCAACTGTACAAAGCTGTACATTGTCTCCTTGTGGTGGCAGATCCCAAACTTGCTAAGAAGGTTGAGGTAGTCCACCATCACAAGGTTGGAGTTGCGGCAGGCGCAGAGCATTGAAGATGGGGTAGGGGGAGTTGCACCAGTGGAAGGAAGGCGTTGAGGAAATGGGTGCTGAGCACCAGAAGGATTGCTGCTGGGTGGCGCATTGCTGACAGGAAGAGGCTCCTCAAACATGGAGTCCTTGTCAGGGAAATCCCTGGCACTAGATTTTGGCGCAGTACTACGCTCAGAGGCCGCCACAGTGGTTGCGCAGTCCTGTTTGTGAAACTGTGAGTCACTGGCCCGAAGTCAATTCAAGAAAGCAATACAAACTGAGTGCGGCATTTTTCAAAAAGTGTGCTGCTCCGCTTCATCCATTGAAGCTATCATTTTGTTGTAGGCTTGGCGCATGTTGGTGTTGCTATTGTTGTTGGTGTTGGGATTCATCTTGGAAAGAAAGAAAGTGGTGTTTGGTCAAATGGGGGGGGGGATATTGTCAGGGCCCAAGGACTCCTAACTCTGATCCATTTAAACTATAGTCTAAGAGAAGTCCTTTATTTATTATTCAGACCAAGAATGATCACAATAGGAAAAGGGAAACTAGGTTCTTTTTATACCATTTTCATTGGTCTTTAAGATTCTTCCAGATTCTTCCTGAAGGTCCTTGTCTCTCTATCTGGAGGATCATGCTAAAAGTTTGAAACATCAGCTGACTAATTCTAGTCATATTCTTTTGGTCAGATTTGAACTTCGCGGTTTGCCTCAGTTGGTCATCTAAAAATACTTCAGATGTATTTTCCTCATCTGGGGCTTTCATTTGAGCGTAAAAACGTCCAAAACTGATCACTGGAAGATGAGATATGGTTGGATTTGCCCGCTTACTAATTGTTGCTTGTCTTGATTTGAAATCCAATCTCACAACCATTTTGGGACATGCTGACAGGGTTTTCAAACTCAGCTCTTTAAATTGCCATAACTTTTGATCTAGGGTACCTAGGGAGATCATCAAGGTAGCTTTCTGACAGCAATAAGTAGCTTTATTGATCCAAGCTTTTAAAACACAATTTTCCAAAGCTACTATGTCATGGCGGGCCATGACAGATATGTTAGAAATTTTGACCAAGCAATGATGCCAATTATGACAGAGCTCATGGATTAGGATTATAGCAGCCAACTCCATAAATTAGCAGTATAAAATCAATGATGCCAATTAAAAAGAGCTCATGGAATAGAATTACTGCAACCTCATTGTCATAAATTTATAATATAAAATTTATATATATTCAATTGGCAGTAGATTTTGGATCATTACTGCAGAATATCCAATGACATGCGCCGCTGCACTGTCTCTATCATACATAAAGCGCCACCACGCCACCCAAAAAAAATCTCCAGACGCTGCGGCGCCGCCTTGCAAATATTTTGGATGCCATGGCGCCGCTCTACTTTTACATCAAGTGCCGCCGCAGCGCTATTTTTGAATCCCCAAAATGGTTATCTAATTATTAATCATATTTCTAAGCACTATCTCAATAGTATAATAGAAAAAAGATATTTTGGATTGGTAGTAGATTTAAAATTGTAAAGACAAAATCCAACCTACTGAAAAGTGGTGTCTAAAGTTTTAATTAGTTGGCGCCGCAGCACCTAGAATTTTAATTATTTGGCGCTGCGGCGCCTGAGATAATTTTCAGTTGGCGCTGCGGCGCCTAAGCTTTAATTAAAATGGCAAGGCGGTGTGTTCTTTGATTTTTTGTCATTATATCTTACTTTTATGTGATTAATCCAAGCCTTTCCCTTATTAATTGGGAATGAAATATGATATTAATTTAAGACCTACTGTCATGAATGACATTTCAATACTTGTATTGAAAACCCAAGAGTTAAACCCTGGTTCCCAGAAGGCGGATCCAACCCTCCAGACCAGTCCAGGACCTGCCAATTTTTTAAGAGATGGGCTCAAATTGGTGAATTACCCCGCGTTCTGCCAGCCTACTACAAAGGACCCTCCAAAGATGACTCAAGTCACACAAAGTGGACAGGGAACTGCCAATTTGCTAAATTGTGTACTCAAGTTGACGAGTTACTCCAAGAACCACCAACCTCCCAAGGATGATTCCCCAAATGATCATCAGATTGATGCTAACCTGGAGCTACCAAAGACCCAAACCTACGCAGCAGTTACAGCTTGCCTTAAAGAGGTTAAAACAAACCCTATTCTCAACTCTGCCAACAACCTGCCAGCATGCCGCCCAGAAGAGGTAGTACAATTGGATTACTCAGGTGACATAGTGAACAGTGGCGGCAAAACAAAGCATCGCCTTTCCAATTTGCCAGAAAAGGCACAACCTGGATCTGCCGCCCTAGGACCCCAAGCCAAGACCCATATCCCGCCAGCACCTTGTCTGCAAACCTGAATCCTGCAAAAATTGAAGGAGCAAAACCCCATGGTATAAAAACCCTGGCGGTATGGTGAAGACCACATCATCATTTTTGATAATAAAGTTTTATGAACCTTTGGTTAGAACAAATATTACACTATCTAGTCTTAGTGATCTTCCATCTTAATTCCAGTCAAGTAGACTGCCAGGCTGCCGCCCTTCCCCAAGATCAACCTGCCAAATTGCCCCAGGCATTATACTGTCCCCCAGGAGCCCCCTTTGGACCTGTGCATTTTACGGAATACCCCCCAACCCTGCTTATTCAGAGTACAACTTGGAGACTATCCTCATTGCCAACCCCTTGGCCAGGACTAGATAAACCAAATACATAGGACGCAAAGGAAAGTGGTACAAAAGGCCGCCAAGATTGTTCAAAGACAAGTACAATTATCTACCAGCCTACTTTGTTCCTATGACTCCGCCCTTAACCCCTCAACCAGACCGCCCACTGGAACCTACCGCCGCAGCTGAGACCACCTCTACCCAACTGTTTGGAGTACTCTACTTTACTTTGACAGGTTTGGTAGATTCCGTGGTCCCCAACTCCGGACCCTGGTCCTTACTCAGGCGTTCTGTATCCTATATTATCAAGTTAGCACCCATTCTATGGTGGGCCTTACCTGCTGGCTTGGCCGCACCTCACCCTGAGCTGCCCAATGCCTCTACCTACAACTGGCTTCTTGACATTATGACAATCTTTTACAAACACAGTAACCTGGGCCCCAAGATGTTATTAACACTTGAGCAACTTGTATGCTCTTTTTTGTGATAATCACTTATTACACCCATAAGGCAATTACCTCCCTGATACTCCCATGGATGAAGAACCAACCTGTCAAAGAATTGAAAGACCCTGCACCTGGTGCAGAACACCAGAACCCAGCCACATCACAAGTACAAAATGTGATAGTGAACCAGACCACAACCAAGGTGGATATGCCCCAGATGGGCAAACTCACCTTAGAAGAAGCCCGCCGAGCCATGCCCGTCCTCTGCCTCCACTTCCAAACCAACCCCAACACCTACCCCAGTGACACCACAAAGGTCTTGGGGGTGGCCGCCATGCTATCAGGAGACACATTAGGTTGGTTTGGGAAGGCCACCACCAAAGATGTTGAATTTTGCCTTGACTATTCAAAATTTGAAGCTGAACTCATGAGCACTGGCAATGACCAAGACACCAGATACTACACAAAGAACTCTATGTTAGAGATCCAACAAGCAAACTGCCCTATCCAAGCCTATATCAATAAGTTCCTTAAACTGAAAACGCGCACCCAACTTGAAGATGAATTATCTGCCATTATCTTCATAAAGGGAGTTAATTCAGCCATGAAAGATCTGTTGAAGCACCACCCACCTACACTGAGCCTAGAGGAATTACTGCCCCTATGCAAAGGCCTGAGTCTAAACCAAGAAGGACATAAAGTGAACCCTACCCGAGCCATGACGCCCAATTGACCTGGAATGTCCCCTGACAAGTTATAACGCCACTATCAAGATGGGTTATGTTTCTACTGCCACAAGGCTGGGCATCTAACCAGAGCATGCCCTAAGAAGAATACGCCTTCTGTATCCTTGGTGCAAATAAACACCTCTATACAATCTTATAAATTCATCCAAGTGACCATAGACTGCATGGGAATCAAGCGTCAGATAGAGGCCTTTATTGACACAGGAGCCAATGAAAGCTTCATTGACACCAACCTGGCATAGGAACTAGGACTAACAGCTTCAGAGTGCAACCTACAAGTAACCATGGGAAACAGTTCCCTGGACACTGGCTACAGGTGCAAACAGGAACTTCTCTTGACAATTGGACAGAACATGTACCCAACTCCTTTGATCCTCTTGCCGGGATTGCCCCATCCTCTAGTACTGGGGGACTCATGGTCTGACAGACATAGTCTGATTCTAAATTATTGTGAGCAGACGCCACCTTAGGACAACCTGAATCTTGTGACTCTGTTCTGTTCTGTTCTGTTCCGTATGAGTCCCAGCAGAACCCTGACCAACATACTCTTAACCATAAAGATGGAATCCAGCGTCAGGACACTACCTACTCCCCTGCAAAAGTGGGACCATGTATTTAGCAAAGAAGAGGCCACAAAACTACCCAGCCACTCCATATACAACCACACTATAGACCTACTACCAGGTACCCAACCACACCACAGCCCCATCTATAGTTGCAATCACTGAGAACAAGTGGCCTTGAAAGCTTACCTGGAGGATATGACAAAAAAGGGCTTCATCCGAGTATCAAAGGCCCCGTGCTTGTCACAAATACTGTTTGTAGGGAAGAAGGACAGCAGAATGCGCCCCTGCGTGAACTACAAGAAGCTGAATGATATCACTGTGAAGAACCGCTATCCCATCCCCAATGCCAATGACCTTTGAGACGTACTAACTGGAGCCCAGGTGTACTCAAAAATTGACCTAAGAGATGTGTTCAACCAAATCCAAATCAAAGAGGGCGACAAATACAAAACAGCGTTCAAGACCAGGTATGGACTCTACAAATACCTGGTGATGCCATTTGGACTATGCAACGCCCCCAGCACCTTCCAGCGCATGATAAACACAGTATTGGGTGAATACCTTGACCAGCTCTGTGTGGCCTACCTCAACAACATCCTCATCTACAGCAAGACCCACAAGGAACACCTGCATCACCTGGACCTTATACTAGAAAAACTCTCCCAGGTAAACTTACATGCTAAGCTTAAAAAATGTGAATTCTTCCAGTCTGAAGTTGAGTTCCTGGGATACGCTGTGAAGACCGGCGGGTTTTCTATGGCACAGGACAAAGTAGAAGCAGTAACATCTTGGCCGGTGCCCAAATGCAGGAAAGATGTGAGAAGTTTTTTGGTCCTGGAAAATTATTGCAGGGATTTCATCCAAAATTTTTCTCTGATAACCTTACCCCTGACCCGCCTTTGCTCAGACAAGGTTTCCTTTGCTTGGAATGACAAGTGCACGTCAGCATTTGAGGCCCTGAAGCTTGCTTTCACCTCTGCCCCCGTCCTGGCCATGCCCAACCCTACCAAGCCATTTGTACTGGAAACCAACGCGTCCAACTTTGCAGTGGGCGGGGTCCTTCTTCAGGAAGGAGGGGATGGTATGCTACATCCTGTAGCATATTACTCCAAGAAGATGCTGCCTGTTGAAGGAAACTACCCAATCTACAACAAGGAGATGCTTGCAATAATGAAGACCCTGAAACATTGGCGCCGGTACCTATGTGGTGCTGAATTTCCAGTAAAAGTCTTAACCAACCACAAGAACTTAGTTTACTTCTTTAAACACAGACAGCTAAACCAGAGGCAGGCCAGATGGGCCTTGGAACTAGCTGACTATACCTTGACCATTGACTACAAGCCTGGGAAGGTGAACGTGGTACCTGACGCCCTGAGTAGAAGAGCTGATCTGATTCCTTCCTCTACAGAAACCAGGACCACAACACACATGTACTCCTTGACCCGGCCAGTCTAGGCATCCAACTGATGTACATGAAAATCATGGCCTGTAAACCTGACGTAATTGAGGCGCAGAAACAAGAAAAAATACTCCACGGACCTTGTCGCTGACTTGACCTCAGACCCAGAAAGCCGCCACCACAAGAAAGGATTCTTGCTGAAAGGATCCACCCTGCTATTACACAACCGGATCTATGTACCAGAAGGTGAAACAAGGACTGAAGTACTCATTGACTATCATAACTCAGAGATGGCTGGCCACCCTGGCAGACTCAAGACACTCCAAGGAATCAAGAAGAATTACGCTTGGCCCCAACTGGACAAAGATGTGGCCGCCTACATCAAAGGCTGTGAGACATGTGGAAGAACCAAAACCCGTAGATCCAAACCTGAAGGCCTGCTAAGACCGCTAGACATACCTGCGGGGCCCTGGCAGTCTGTTTCAATGGACTATATTGTAGAACTGCCCCCTCCAATGCTTTTAACGCCATCCTGGTCATGGTAGATAGGTTTACTAAGATGTCCTATTTTGTCCCTACCACCACTCACTGAATCGCCACAGAGACAGCTAGACATTTCCACAACTGCATCCTAACTCAACATGGCACTACGTTGGAAATCATCACTGATAGAGGACCACAATTCACCTCCAAATACTGGACTCAGGTGATGAAGGACTTGGGGGTAAAGCGCTGTGTATCAACCTCCTACCACCCACATACCAGTGGCCAGACTGAACGTGTGAACCAAATACTTGAACAATACCTACAATGCTATGCCAACGCCAACCAGGATAACTGGGCTGAGATGCTACCCATGGCACAGTATGCCTACAACAGTAAAGACCATGCCTCCATGGGAATGTCCCCCTTCAAAGCTAATTATGGATTTGACCCATCTTGGGATCCCAGTATTGGCAGTAAGGAAATAAACCTGTCAGGACAAACCTGGATTGAACAGATACACGACACCCAACAAACCTGTCTTAAGAATCTGACCCACGCTGTCCAGACATATAAGGTTTTTGCTGGCAAAAAGAGGACCCCTTGGAAACTGTTGAAAGTAGGAGACAAAGTCTATCTGGATTCTTAAAACGTGCCTCTGACTGTTCCCTGTCAGAAGTTAGCCCACAGAAGAAGTGGCCCCTACAAGATCACCAAACTAGTGGGTGAAGTAGCATTTGAACTGGAATTACCCCCTTGTGGAAAATACACAACGTCTTCCACCACGCGCTTCTATTCAAGAAAGAGGGGAACTCACTCCCCCACCAGAAACTCAAGACTGAACCCCCTCCCATCCAAGTAGGACGCTCTGAAGAATACTAAGTTGAATATGTTCATGGAGACCATACCCACTATAAAACCCTCCAGTACTACGTCAAGTGGAAGGGATACCCACCCAAGGAAATTACCTGGGAACCATTAAGCAACCTACCCAATGCCCAACTAGCAATCCAACAATACCTTGATAAGAAGGCCAGGAAAGAAGGGACCCCTGGGAAGGAAGGGGAAGATGTCATGAATGACATTCCAATACTTGTATTGAAAACCCAAGAGTTAAACCCTGGTTCCCAGGAGGCAGATCCAACCCGCCAGACCAGTCCAGGACCCGCCAATCCGTTAAAAGACAGGCTCAAATTGGTAAATTGCTCCGCGTTCTGCTGGCCTACTACAGAGGATCCTCCAAAGATTACTCAAGTCACACAAAGTGGACGGGGGACCGCCCGCTTGTTAAATTGCAAACCCGAGTTAACAAGTTACTCCAAGACCTGCCAATCTCCCAAGGACAATTCCCCAAATGGTCATCAGATTGATGCTAACCTGGAGCCACCAAAGGCCCAAACCTACGCAGTGGTTACAGCTTGCCTTAAAGAGTTTAAAACAAACCCTATTCTCAACTCTGCCAACAACCTGCCAGCATGCCGCCCAGAAGAGGTAGTACAATTGGATTACTCAGGTGACATAGTGAACAGTGGCGGCAAAACAAAGCATCGCCTTTCCAATTTGCCAGAAAAGGCACAACCTGGATCTGCCACCCTAGGACCCCAAGCCAAGACCCATATCCCGCCAGCACCTTGTCTGCAAACCTGAATCCTGCAAAAATTGAAGGAGCAAAACCCCATGGTATAAAAACCCTGGCGGTATGGTGAAGACCACATTGTCATTTTTGATAATAAAGTTTTATGAACCTTTGGTTAGAAAAAATCTTACCCTATCTAGTCTTAGTGATCTTCCATCTTATTTCCAGTCAAGTAGACTGCCAGGCTGCCGCCCTTCCCCAAGATCAACCTGCCAAATTGCCCCAGGCATTATACTGTCCCCCGGGAGCCCCCTTTGGACCTGTGCATTTTACGGAATACCCCCCAACCCTGCTTATTCAGAGTACAACTTGGAGACTATCCTCATTGCCAACCCCTTAGCCAGGACTAGAGAAACCAAATACATAGGACACAAAGGAAAGTGGTACAAAAGGCCGCCAAGATTGTTCAAAGACAAGTACAATTATCTACCAGCCTACTTTGTTCCTATGACTCCGCCCTTAACCCCTCAACCAGACCACCCACTGGAACCTACTGCTGCAGCTGAGACCACCTCTACCCAACTGTTTGGAGTACTCTACATTACTTTGACAGGTTTGGTAGATTCCGTGGTCCCCAACTCCGGACCCTGGTCCTTACTCAGGCGTTCTGTATCCTATATTATCAAGTTAGCACCCATTCTATGGTGGGCCTTACCCGCCAGCTCAGCCGCACCTCACCCTGAGCTGCCCAATGTCTCTACCTATGACTGGCTTCCTGACACCTACATAATAAATTTACCCAAATTAGTGCCACTTTGATAGTACTACCCTTCTGCAACACAGTCATTCAAAAATTCACGTTTAATATGCTAGCCTTATTCCTTATCATAGTGTGAACTTTGCTATTTGGGTTTCAATAATACAATCTTTTACTGGTGATTTTATTTAGTAATGAGGGTATTTATGTTGTGCAAAATGTACCCATTACAAAATCTACTAAGCAACTAAGCGTCCAATAGGAGTGGCGCCCACCAATGTGGCACTAGGAATAACCTGTTTTAGCATGTGGTGTCATAGGACGCTATAAAGAGCACACCATCACAAATTGACTGTTTCCACTTTTACAAAGTACAGTTCAGCGCCAAATCTCAAATAAATAAAAAAATGTAAGAAACTGTCTGAAACTTTGCATTTATGTATTTTTTTATCTCCTCTAAACAACTGGGTACTTTTTAACCCCAGTTGTATAAGCTAGATTTAAAAATATTCAAGTTTTACTCTTTGGCCTGGTTGAGGTAGCTCCACCAGAAGGTTGTTAATCTAATATAAAAAATGGTCAAAATCACTATATTTTTGAGCTACAGCATCTCAATTACGTCAATTTGAAAACGCCATTTCACTTGCAAGTTTTCAGTCAAAACTCACAGTTTTGCATACTTGCGCTACTAATAAATTTTTAATTTTTACAGAATAAAAAACATAGTAATTTTGATGGTATATAATTCAAGAGTTTTTCTACAATTCCATATAAAAATATTAACTACTTTTATATTTAACACATTCTCATTTTTCTCTTTAAAAAGTCTCCCCAAATTTGATTTTTTCTGACGCAAATTTGCTCTTAGATGCCTCCTAAGCCTACCACCAACGTTACCCCCAAGGCTCCCAAGAGCACGGCCGCTCCTGCTCAGGCAAGAAAGACCAAGGCTACCCTCGCCAAGCAGACTCCTAAAGAAAAAACGCCTGCCAAGACCCCCACACCTTCCCCCAAGCCTGAGGCTGATAGCCCCACCCCTCCCCACTCTCCCTTTGTCTACTCCCCCTCTGATCTCCAGGAGGAGCACGTTCACTCCAATGATGAAGATGAGAATGAAAGAGTCTCTGAAAGCGACTCTGGTGACCATGGTTTTGTAGCCTCAGAGGAGGAGCCTATCCTAGAGTGGGACCTACATGCAGTTGCCAATATCTGCAACATCAACGGGCAATTTATAGTTCCAGCTATTTTTCCTGACTTGTTTCCCATTATGACCAAGAAGGGGGGTGCTGGCTTTGTCAAGGACGGCTTCCTTTTCATATGCAACAACCAGAAAAAAATATGGCAAACCATCACTACAAATGTGATAGTCCAGGTTGCCCTGCGCAATTAACTACAATTGGGTTTACCCAAGTCAAGGAGCTCACCATTGAGCATGACTGTTTGGGCTCTGATATGATTCTTTACTATCTAATGTGCTGGTACCTTTGCCAAGCCATTCCTTTCAACAAGGACTTGACTTCAACTGAGCTGTTAACTCATGCTCTCCTTTACCTGAATAAGGATCAGAGAGAGGAGGTTGGAGAAAAGACCAGACTCCAATGGTATGTGACTGATCAACGGTCAATTGATGCCAATATTGGCGTCAGCGCTAGAAGTATCAAAGAGCTTGTACTTTCGGAAGTCCAGAAGACTACCATGCTTGGAAAGCCCTTTTTGCTACACAACAACGGGCAAGGTTCACCAAACTGTATTTTGTGCTTTTTGACATAAGAGGATCTTGTACGCCTTTTAAAGTGCAATACCTGATTTGCCAATGGGACTTTTGCCTCTTGTCCTAAGCTATTTTATCAGCTTTGGGCCATCCATGGTCAGGTCAATGAACATACAATTCCCTTTGTCTTCTTCTTTCTCCCTAATAAAAGAGAAGAGACTTACATCCACGCCTTGAATATACTCAAGCAAAAACTGGATGCCATCTTGCCTACGCTTGAAGAAGAGCCAACCAAGAAAAGGGGCCGCAAGAAGAAGAAGGTCAGCCCAGAGGCTACCCAAGAGCAACAGGCCATAACCAAAAAATTGCCTGAGTCCATTCCTTATCATACCACGTTGATGGTTGACTTTGAGGCTGCACAGGCCAACACTTTTATCAAGGTATTTAGGAGCTGGCCCCAAGGCTGCTTCTTTCACTACCGCCAGGCTCTGCGCAAGAACCTGATGAAAAACTCAGCCCTCAATAAGCTGGTATACAAAGATGGCACAAAGGAGGCCATAAAAATATTCAATTGCTTTGCTGCTCTTGCCATGGTCAGAAAGGAAGAGGTTAAGATTTTTTACAACAAGCTTCTCAATGATGATTACATTCTTGAGAACCAAGAAGCCTTTGCTCCTTTCATACAGTATTTTGAGCACCAGTGGGTAGGTGTATTCCAGGGACATTGCCACATCCGCAAGGGCGGCAACTCAATTAACTGGAACTGCTATAAGCAGGTCAAAGCCGGCGTAACTAAGACCACCTCCTCACTTGAAGGTTGGCATAACCAATTTTCCCATCTGGTTAGGGCAAAAAAGCCTATGTTCAATATGATCATCAAGAAGCTTAAGGTCCAGAATGCACACAGGGATCAGCTATATTCCCAGGCTGTCAAAGGCAAAGCTTTTATAGCCAAGCATGCTGGCCAGCAGGTCAAGTTTGCAAGTGTTACAAGAGCAGCTTTGGCCTATTACACCAGAGAGGGCTGCCTTACCCATCTCAAAGGCATTGCCACAGCCCTTGGATCTAATGTATAATCCACTTTCTTTAACAATAAACTTCTTTTTTTCAAATATTTGATTTTAACTTTTAATATGTATATACATGTTTAATATAGTGTTAAAATTTAATACAAAAATAGCACCGTTTTAGGATGTGTTGACTTTGGAGCTTTGCGCACTATAGTTAGCATTAGCTGACCCCATATTTTTATTGCAGATTTGAAATTCTTGGATGATTTTGAGTCTATTCAAATGTTTTTTTATAGTTTTTGAAATGTTTTTTGGGCTTTTATCAATATTTTAAGTTATCTGGCGCAGTTTAGCCATAAATCTGAGATGGTGTTTTTAAGATGGTGTCTTTCTAGATGGCGTTTTCAAGATAGCGTCATTTGAATTGATGTATTGCACCAATTTGGGAAAGCTCAGTTCCTGTCAACTATTCAAAATCAAAAATGCAATGAGTTCATTGAAAACTTAAAGGATCTCATGAAATCTTCTCCCCAAAAACATCTCCCAGCCTTGCAATCTCTGGTTACTTCCAGATACTCTTTAAAAGAGCTTAATGATATGGGGTTTAATATAACCAAAAGTGAGTTTGAATACTCAAGAAAAATAAATAAAAATAAAAATGTAAGTTTAAACAAAAAAAGCCAAAAAATAATAACTATTTGTTAAAAAAAGAAATAACTAAAAAAATAATTAAAAAATTGCTGGAAAATTCTTTTGAAACAAGCCAGTTTACAAAAAAGTGCCTGAAAAAATTTATAAATATATAGAAAAAGAGATGAGTAATTACTCAACTGAAATTAAATACTCTCTACTTAAAAAAAAGAAATATATGAAAATATGAAAATAAAAAATGAAATTTCAGTTTTAAATTTCTACTTACTATAAATTAATCCCTAAAAATATAATAAAAAGTAAAAAACAAACTGATATGTGCAATATATGTAATTTAAAAAATTCACTAGAAAAAAAGAAGGAAGAATGTGAAAGTAAAAACTTACCATTACAATAGTTTTAAAAGCTATGGCAACAAACGAAATGAATTCAGATTTAAGCAAAATTGAAATGAATCCAAATCTATTCTAAATCAATATAAATTCATTTATTTTTAATTTTGCTTAAATCTGAGTTTATTTTGTTTAAATCTGAGTTCATTTTGGTTGTCACCATAGCTTTTAAAACTACTGTACCAGGATCTATAGACAATGACTTAAAGACTATTAATCAGCACCAAGACTTTTATGTTCATCAAAATTTTGAATATAAAAAAGGTATTAATGAATTAGATGATGAGTCTTGTGTTATAGTTATAGATTATAAAGAAAACTTAAAGGTTGGAGGTGGCCCAATTGAGACCAATAATTGTTTTTATTCAAAAAGACCAATCTCATTATTAGGGTTTGCATTAGTTTTTAAGGAAAACAATAAAATTAAATATGAATATCATGGTTTTTTGTCTCAAATATTATCACATGATTTTTTATTTTCAGGTGAGTGTTTTATAAAAATTCTTAAATTAGATAGATTTAAAAAAATAAAAAATATAAAAGTATGGACTGATAATGGAAATCATTTTAGATCATATGAATTTTTATACTACTTATTTAAAGAGGCACCTAAATATATTAAGGGTTCTATAAAATATAATCATTTTGTAGAATGTCATGGAAAAAGCATTGTTGACGGTCACTTTGGTGTAATATCAAAAACATTAAAAGAGAAAGAAAATCAGCTTTATATTAAGAATATAAATGATATTAAAAATATTTTTGAGCAAGAAGAAAAAAGAAAAGAATTATATAAATCAGCGCTATCAGGCTCAAATATTTCTCAAAAGTCATTATTTTATATTTATGAGAGAAAAGTTAGGCCTATAAGGAAAGAGCTCAAAGTTAAAAATCTGTGCATTAATCTTTCATGTTTGATGAAAGATGGGAAGTTGTATACTTCACCTTTAACATTTGAAAGTTTCTCAGAATATTCTGAGATAAATTATCATTTGAAATCACGTGATGATACCAGAGAAACAAAAATATCAGAAGATGCTAGTGGTGCATTAGGGCAAGTTCATGAAGTAGGGCAGCTTACTAGAGGGTGTATTTTAAATAGAGTTATTAGTCTTTCAAAAACAACAACCTTTTTTTTCTGAAACAAACTAAAAATATTTATGATGAGCCAAAGATAGGGTAATAGCATTTATAGCTTTGGGGCTGCTATTACTCTCCCATGCAACTCATCATAAATATTTTTGGTTTGTAGTTTGTAGTAGCACTTAAGATATTTTCAGTAATACTATAAGTTGCAATTTTCAATTCTAAAATTGATGACTTATTTTTAAAAACATCATCTAATCCCAAGATCAATTAAAGTTTTGGAATTTGTTGATTGTATTTTAAGCTTTCTGAATAATTTGAATATGAATAATGTGATTAAGTTATGAAAGAATAAATCTGGCGCCTAGGCATAACAAGAAAAATAATGACCCATTTGTTTAGAACAATAGTGGAGCGGGCTGCATGATGCAGATAAATTCAATTCTCCATGTTTATCTTTGTGATAAATGGACCCGTACTTGACAAGTAGTAAATAAAAACATTTTTAATTCTTTTTTATTTGATGTATTGGCAACTATAACTAAAGTCTTTTAATATACTTAGTGTCAGGAAATCCTGGTCTATCAGGGTTGACTGATCCATATTCCCATCACAAGACATGAGTTGATAGTGGACAGAATACAGCCAAAGCAAAACAGCTATTCCGGAATACAGGGGAACTAGAATAAGGTTGATATAGTTCCAAGTCAGAAGCACCTGAGACATTCCGGGTCTCAGGTCACGGGCCAATCCAGAAGCTTCTATAATTAGACGCTAAGGATTCCGGATTCCAGATAAGGATGCAAACCTGACCCAGAGAATATCAGGGAATTCAACACCTGTTTCACCAAGAAGTGAGACAGCAAACCGCCCTTTTGCATTTTTTCATTATGCCAAGCATAGGGGCAGTTTGGCCAATGGGTGTCAACTTAGTTGCCATAACTAAGTCAAGGAATATCTAGGCTGAAGAGGGGAAATCAGCAGCCTAGAATATTACCTCATCTCAAACCCTATTTGGGTTTTGGGATCCAACTCTGGGGGATGAAACTAGTAGCTTGGGGATGATAGGCTAGCTAGTAAGAGTTGTCCGCAGCTAGACGCCAGTTTGGCTGCTAGCTGTCAACTATAAAGGGGCCTTCCAAGATCACTTGGAGGAGATACAATTTTCATACCCTCAACATCTCTACTAGTCCAAATAGTAGCGGTGTCAAAGTACAGTAAGAACAAGCTTATTGATACTTGTGAACTCCTGCCAAACCACCACAGACAGTGTTGCGTCCCAAAGGACCACAGGACTTCACAATTCTCTTAGAACATTCAACAAAGGACCTCTGCCGTTGTCACGCCAATTGAAGCACATCTGTTGCCATACAGATTCCCTATCCCATCCTACAACATAATGAATAATAAACATAATATCTCTTCTTCAAGATCCAGAAATCTTGACAGTGGTGCTCACTACAAAAACAAGCTTCCATTGGTGTCAAGTCAAGGCGCTGCCTTGCCTCTGTTGACCCCCGGCTTTGTTGATAAGTACAGGGGGATACATGGAGACCAGTGATACGGAGCGCAACCAATCCTTCCGTTTAGAGCTGACTCCATATGAAGCACCTACGCTTCCGCTGGAAATGATCCAGCTAGATATTTCAGGGACTGCTGTTGCTATGGGCCAGCCACAATACAACATAGAAGAGGTACACGCCGTCTTGCAGGCATTGCAACATGGTAGGCGTAACCTCAATGATCCCCAGGGCAACGCTGAGTTCAACTTGTTCCAGATTGATGGGACTACCAATACCCTGAGTAACAATTTCCTCAGGTACCAGGATGTCACTTGCATCCAGCTGGGTCAGCTCCTCAAATTGGACCAGAGCAGGGTCCAAGAAGTGCTTGCATACTTTGTGCACCCAGCAATCAAGCATCTCCAACAACTGGTTGCCAGGCAGGAGCTGGAGTTGAACAAGCTCAACCGCTTTTGCTCCAAGCTACAGGCGGCTAACCATAACTTGGTCAGTCGACTGAACGTCAGCTTCACAACTGTACAGACCGTTGTGGCAGACCTTTGTGACTCTACTGCCTTTGCCCATGGCAGGGTAGATGAGATAGTCAACCAATTTAATAACCAGGTTGACCAGCTTGTGGGCGGTGTCCTGGATAATTGAGGCTTAAGCACACAATGGGTTGCAGATGTAACCAACCATTGTGTATCACTAAGCTGCCAAGTACAGATGTTGACCAACAACCAGAATCATGCAGATCTTGTTACCCAGCAGGAAGACTTGCGCCAGTCAATTAGAGACAACTGCAACAAGCAGGACACGCGTCACTCAGAGGTAGTCAACTATGTCAACCAGATTGCGGAGATGGTCAACAGAATGAAGGCCACCAGCTGTAGCCAACACACTGTTTGCAAAGAACAGGAGGAACATCAGTGCTGCCTAGATCACGCAGAGTACGCCGAGGATCAACAAAAGCTATGGGACACAGTAAAGGATACACAAAGTTTAACATCTGAGCTGTATGAAGACATAGCAGAGCTTTGCTGTAATCTTGCTGCCGCTGAGTTCCAGACCAAGGAGCTGTCAAACCGCCAGGATCTATTAGCCAGTACAGTCTTGACAGCAGAGGGCAACTACAGCTCCCTACTAGAGCAAGTACAAAGAAATGAAACTTCACGTAAGGAATTTGAAGCTAACGTGCTAGCTAGACTGGCTAGATTGGAAAGTCTAGCCTCCTCAGGAAGTAGTATGTCTTCAGGCAGAAGAGCGTTGCCTGTACCAGCATCAAGCCCAGATCAGCGGAAAAACTCTTCTTCTCCTGACTTCTTTGACCTCTCTCCAGACAGCGGGAGTAACAGATCAGGTGACACCCGCAGAGTTCCTAGAGGAGTAGCAGCCTTGCCACCCCTCACGCCCTTGTCAGTGCCACGTGCCAATAACACTCACGCCACTAGAAAGGACAATACAGAATCAACTGTCCCTGACCACAAGTTTAAACCGCTCAATCTACCAAAGTTTGATAAAAATGGAAACATTCAAACTTTCATCCGCCTCTTTGAAATGTCCATGAGAGGTGCAAGTGATCACATGAAGGCAACCACCCTCATAAACACCCTGGATCCCACTTGTGTAGACGTCATCATGCCCCGCTTGCCACTGGATAGCTGGACTTATGAGGATGCACGCCAGGCTGTTATCAAGGAATTTGGTAGCAAGACCAGATTGCAGGCTCAAAAGGCGGAGTTCAGTAACATCTTGTTCAAAAAGTACGAGTCTGTTCAGGATTTTGCTGACTGCTTCTATCATGAAGCGCAGGTTCTTCTGGGTGCCAGGGTCCTGTCTGAGTTAGACTTGCAGAATCACCATGGGCCGTGCACTGCAACCATACCGGGAATTGGCCAATGTCATGTTCCCTGTGCTGGACCAATCTAGCTCAACCCAACAGATCACCAGTTATTTGAGCCGCCTTGGGGCCCAGTTTGGAGCTCCAAACAAGGGACAGAATAATTGCTTGTCTACCCCCATAAAGGACAAACCTCGCAGACCTAAGCCTGACAATGCCGCTTCTGACTCTAATGGTAAACCAGGAAGTGATTATAAGGCCAAGGATCTGCCAGGGCCTTGCCACAAATGTGGTAAGAGAGGGCACTGGGCCAATCTCTGCAAGGAGAAAGGGCGTGACTCCTCAGTAAATGTGGTGGTCAACCAAAAAAAGGATGACCAGGGAAAAGTCAAGGCGGGCCAGTAGAGGAATATACTGAGTCCGCCACTTCCCCAATTCCAAAAGAACCAGACCGCCAATCCCCAGAGGAAGCTGAGCCCAATGCAGCCCCTTCCAAATCAACAACTCCAGAGGCATCAATACCAGAGCCGCCTTTGGCCAGTCAGCTGTCCCACTTTGCACCCAAGCAGGAGTTCAGAGAGGATCCTCTACACATGCTTGTGTCAGACAATCTTTACGCAATTCCTGCCAGAGGCAGGGGACGCCCAAGGAAGGTTGCACCAAACGCAGTAGAGACTGTTTCCAAACCATACACAGCCCAAGTGCAAGAAACCTGCCTTGCCTCAGATCCCAGCGTAGCCAACAACTTACCTTCCTTGAAAGGAGTTCAATTCTCCCTTCCCATTGAGACCATTGAGGCCAACTTCCCTGAGATTGGCCAAAGTCTCAAGCAGTACTTTGATACTCCGGCACCTTTGGGTGTACATGTATTAAACTTACACTCTGAACTCTACTCTGAATGTACATATGCAGATATCTCTGTTAATAAAGTCAAGGTGCACGCCATAATAGATAGTGGCACCCCTATTAATATTGTGTCAACCCGCCTTGTCAGGAAGCTAGGTATTGCACCTGACATTGCGCACACCAGAGTATATGGTACTGCCAGTAAACACACCACCACGTCAGAAGGAGCTTACAGCGCTCTGCCAATGCGCTTTGGTTCCATTGCCGTGTCCTCTCCTGCCGTGGTCCTGCCCAGCAAAAATTACAATGTGCTCATAGGTACTGCATTCCTACGTAAATACAGGGTCAAATTGGACATGAAGAACAACACTCTGACAATCCTGCGCCAGACCATCCCACTGTACTACACACAGGACGCAAAACCACCAGCTAAGGTAAAACCTAGCATCAATCTAGCATACAAGGACGGCGTGGTGGCAGTTCCCTACACCTGTACAGGGAAAAAGGGAAAGTGGCTGCCAACCCAAATCAAGGAGCACAAAGGAATTCTGCTCCGCTCAAGATTGACTCTTACACTTGGATCTGGCCAACAGCAGGTTGTCAACACGGGTTTAACCTTGGATATCCCCGCAGGTTTATATGGTGAAGTTCATCAGCCTTGGAGATGTTCAAGATTCAAACCGTGTATTGCCCCTGGGATAATCATTCCTGGCCACGGCAAAATTCACGTCCTACTGGCCAACCTTCAAGGGCACAACATCCACATCAAGAAGAACCAGGTTGTAGGATTTGTTCACCTTCTACCAGTCAAAGAACTGGACAGCTTCAAATGTATTAGAGACCTGTCTGAAATGGGTCTCCCTGATCAAGTTGAAGCCGCCGCTTATGTGACCACTCCATTGGCTGATTTATCTTCCCTCAATGACACAGAACGGGAACAAGCCAGCGCCCTCTTTGAAAAATATTGTTGCATATTTGCGGAAGACAACTTTGATCTGGGGTGCGCCAATGAGGTCACTCATCACATTGACACGGGGGATAACAAGCCTGTCTGCCTTTGGCCAATTTGGCGCTCAAAGGCCAGTGAAGAGACTGTGAGCAATGAAATCCAGCAACTTCTAGACAGAGGCATGTTAATCCCATCCAAGAGTCCCTGGGCGTTGCCCATCCTGATAGTAAAAAAGAAGGATGGGAGTAATTGGGTAGTAATAGACTACCGACGCCTGAACTTGATAACCAAGAAGGACTTGTACCCGCTGCCCAGGATTGACAACACACTGGATTGACTTGGAGGGGCCAAGTACTTCTCAGCAATGGACCTCATATTGGGGTACTGGCAAATTGAACTTCCACCCAAGGAACAAGATAAGTGCGCCATAATTACTTTGCAGGGCCTTTTCCAACCAACCCAAATGCCACAAGGGTTGTGTAATGCGCCTGTCACCTTCCAGCAGGCCATGGACACCATACTGGGTGATCTCAAGCTCTCCTGCGTCCTAGTTTACTTGGACAATATCAATGTGTTCTCAAAAACCTTCACTGAACACCTTGAGCATTTGGAGGCCGTCTTCAAGAGACTGGCAGACGCCAATTTGAAGATCAAACCCCAAAAATGTCAATTCTTCAAGGATCAGTTAGAGTACCTTGGATTTGTGGTTGATACATCAGGACTCTGCCCCCAGCCAGCCAAAGTGGAGGCAATCACCAAGATGAAGCGGCCAGAAAGCAAACATGATATCCAGGTCTTCTTGGGGATGGTAGGCTACTACCGTTGCTTTATCCCCAATTTTGCCTGTACTGGCAAACCTCTGTTTCATCTACTGAAGAACAGGGTTCCCTTTCTATGGACAACAGCCTGCCAAGACGCTTTTGACGCCCTCCGCACTAGCCTGTCCTCCAGTCCAGTATTGATGTATCCAGACTTCAGCAAACCTTTTGTCGTACATACAGATGCCTCCTTATTGGCCTTAGGAGCCGTCCTTTCCCAATTGGACAACACAGGGGCTGAACACCCAGTGGCCTATGCTAGCCGCTCTCTGAATGTACATGAGCGCAACTACACAGTCACTGAAAGAGAATGCCTTGCTGTAATATACGCCTACAAGCAATTTAGAGTATACTTGCACGGGGTACACTTCACTGTGGTCACTGACCACGCCAGCCTCAGTTGGCTGCAAAATCTTTGGGAGCCAGAAGGACGCCTTGCCCAATGGGCGTTAAAACTTCAGGCTTTTAACTACACTATAGTCCACTGTCCTGGCGCAAATCACCAGAACACAGACTGTTTGTCAAGACTTCCCACGGTTGCTATAGTAGCAACTCAGGCCAACCTGCTATACAAAAAAATGCTCACCAACACGTTCAAGGACAAACCAGAAGAAGTACAGGCCATCCTCTGCAAGCTCTACAAAGACTGTAAGGTGGAAAATCAAAAGCTGTACAAGTATCATGATGGTGCCAAGTACATCTTTCCCTGACCTTCAGAGCAACCAGATCTGATAATGGCTGCCCACAAGGCAGTGGGTCACAGTGGTCTAAGAAAAATGGTCCACCAGCTTCAACAACACTACTACTGGGAGTCACTCCTCTTTGACGTGAAGGAAACCCTGAACTACTGTACAGAATGTCAGCACAAGAAACCCTTCACTGGTAAGCATCAATACAAATCAGTAGAGCCCAAGTTTGCTTGGCATACTGTTAGCATAGACGTGGTTGGGCCCCTGCCAATGTGTGTTGGTTGCCTGCGCTACATTATTGTGGCAATTGACCACCTCACCAAATGGGTGGAAGCCAGAGCGCTGCAGCACGTCAGCGCCAAATCAACAGCCAGGTTTGTATTAGAACAGATCATTCATTGACATGGCTGCCCCCAGTTCATCCTTACCAACAATGGAACAAACTTCACTGCTCATGTAATTCCAAAATTAAATGAGCTCATGGGTGTGAGGGGAGTGCTCTCTACTCCATACCATCCAGAATCCAATGGGATGGTTGAGAGAGCAAATGGGACTTTAGTCAACATCCTACAGAAGCTGGCAGACTCTTGTACTTTGGAGTGGTACCTCTTCTTGCCTGCCGTTGTGTTTGCCTATAACATCTCAATTCACAGCACAACCAGCTTCTCCCCGTTTCAACTAACATATGGACGTCACCCAGCAATCCCGCCAATCTTGTTCTCAGCCATGGGGGACCCAGGTAACCTAACATACCAACAATACATGTCTAGATTAGCTGACACACTTATTAAGCTTCAGGCCAAAGCTTTCACAGAAACCTCCTTCACCAGGAACAAAGGACGTGAGACTGACAACCAGAATCAACACGCCTTAGCCAAATTTAGAATTGGCACTCAGGTTTCATACCACAACAGAGTTGTGGGCCGGGCACATAAGCTCAACAGCATCTGGAAAGGGCCTTTCAAAATCATTGAGAAGACATCCCCAGATGTATACACAATCAAGGACCTGGCTGACGGAAAGCTCATCAACAGAGTCCATGCCAGGTTCCTCAAGCCATATTTCTCTATTACAAATATTGGCTCACAATAAAGTTTATAAATATTTCTAGGAAAAAAAATAGGAAAGCAAATAAAATATAAACAAAGAAGTACTTTATTGCAAAAAACCAACTAAGGGTCGCCCTCCTGATATTTGGGGTCCTCTTCATCACCTTTGGTACCCGCTACTTGGGCGCTTCCTTGCCAGGACCTTTGCACCACCTGCCTCAGGCTCCAGAGGCTTACAAAAGGGAACTTCCTCCCCTCAGCAAACCAGAAAGTGGCCGCCTGCAGCCAGAGTCTACGTTCACTAGGGATCACCTGCAAGAAGCAAACAAAGGGAATTGGGATCTCCCCAGAGACAGCATCAACCCGCCAGAGCCCAGCGTCCAAGGGGAACACACACAACAAGACCACACAACCCAACATGAAGTCGGATATATACCTATAGCATTGAGGCAACGGCGCCTTAAGACTGCCCAGCTTGTTGCGGACCTTCTCCCAATGTGCCGCCATATTGTCTGCAGTAGCCATTGACAGGCTAAGATTGGGGGTAAGCATTATGTCCCCACATAACACCATCCTGCAAACCGCCTGTTTTTTGGCACCACTTTTGATGTTGGCATAAACACTTTGGGCCACACAACAGATACGGCTGTCCCGCGCATCAGAGTTGTCCACACCCAGCAACAAGTACAAGGACAGAAAACCCTCCAGGGCGCCAAACCAAGAAGAAAACACCCACAAGCCAAAGTCCAGCAAGTAACTCTGACAGGCCTTGCTGACTCTGCCTGCGTCACCAGTAGCCACCAGGAGCTCAGCCAATTGCTCGCCTAGTTGCCCCGCCAGGTCCTCATCCTCCACACTATGAAACCCCTCGCTGGAGTGGGTGATGCACCGCTTGAGATCATGGCGCAGGCGCTGGGCCATGACCACAAATAAGAACTGTGGAATTATATCCATTCCCACATAAAGCTGGGAGATGGAAAACCCTTCTTCACCCAAACAAAGTACGGGCACAGAATCAAACTCTGGCATGATGGCGACCATTGTACAAAGAGTAAAGGCACCCAAGAAAGGATCCACAACCAAAGGCTCCTGCTCCAGATTGCAGGGGCGGGTGCGCGCCAAACTGGCCTGAGGCTCAGCAAGGCGTTTCTCACCACCAACAGCAGACCGCCCCGCAGAATCACCCTCCACCGGGATCTTGTCACTGTTCTTGCCCGGGACCAAGCTCTCCAGCCCAGACCAGAGCAAACCAGTCTCTGCCTGCCAAAGCCCACGGAGCAACGCCACCTTGGCTTCCTTGAAGAGCCCCTGGAAATGTTGGTGGTCCTCTTCTGACATCTGCGCCACCATTTGGCGGGCATCCGTCTTGTTGCTAACACCAGAGTAACTGGAATTATTGCTCATATTCCGGGCTAAAGAAGTTCTCCACAAGTTATATAGCTCAGTCAAGTGGGGGGAAATGTCAGGAAATCCTGGTCTATCAGGGTTGACTGATCCATATTCCCATCACAAGACATGAGTTGATAGTGGACGGAATACAGCCAAAGCAAAACAGCTATTCCAGAATATGGGGGAACTAGAATAAGGTTGATATAGTTCCAAGTCAGAAGCACCTGAGACATTCCAGGTCTCAGGTCACGGGCCAATCCAGAAGCTTCTATAATTAGACGCTAAGGATTCCGGATTCCAGATAAGGACGCAAACCTGACCCAGAGAATATTGGGGAATTCAACACCTGTTTCACCAAGAAGTGAGACAGCAAACTGCCCTTTTGCATTTTTTCATTATGCCAAGCATAGGGGCAGTTTGGCCAATGGGTGTCAACTTAGTTGCTGTAACTAAGTCAAGGAATATCTAGGCTGAAGAGGGGAAATCAGCAGCCTAGAATATTACCTCATCTCAAACCCTATTTGGGTTTTGGGATCCAACTCTGGGGGATGAAACTAGTAGCTTGGGGATGATAGGCTAGCTAGTAAAGAGTTGCCCGCAGCTAGACGCCAGTTTGGCCGCTAGCTGTCAACTATAAAGGGGCCTTCCAAGATCACTTGGAGGAGATACAATTTTCATACCCTCAACATCTCTACTAGTCCAAATAGTAGTGGTGTCAAAGTACAGTAAGAACAAGCTTATTGATACTTGTGAACTCCTGCCAAACCACCACAGACAGTGTTGCGTCCCAAAGGACCACAGGACTTCACAATTCTCTTGGAACATTCAACAACGGACCTCTGCTGTTGTCACGCCAATTGAAGCACATCTGTTGCCATACAGATTCCCTATCTCATCCTACAACATAATGAATAATAAACATAATATCTCTTCTTCAAGATCCAGAAATCTTGACACTTAAAAATATTAATACTATAATCTACATACTAAAATTTTAAATTAAAAATTAAAATATTAAAAATAAAATATAATTACAAATCTTAAAAGTTAAATATTTAAGGTTAAATATTTGAAATATACCAAATTTTATTTAATTGTGATTTATTCAATATTAAAATATTTAATATTAAATATGTCAATATTAAAATATTTAACCGTGAATATTTTAATATTAAAATTTTAAGATTAAATATTTAATAAAAAAAATTACCATTAAAACTTTAATAGTGAAGTATTTAGTATCAAAATTTTAATATTTAAAATAAAAAAATAAATAAAAATTTTAAGTTGCAAGGGAAAATGATTTATTAGGGGAATGGGGATTTGTTTATGCCGGGGAATTATACCCCAAAATTTAATTTTCAGCTAATGCATCCAATTGGGACCACATACTCTTCTGTATGTAGTGGATGACCCTGGCGCCAATTGCTAGAGGGGTGGTGCTCAGCACCCCAGTGGTGGCTAACCGTCTTATAAAAAGCAAATAGGTGAGGAAATCCACTAGCAGGTTTTTTTGGGGGGCATGTAGTACCCGTATAGAGTTGCCAATGCAAATGAATCATACAGGACGTGCTCAACTGTCCTGTATCCCCGTGGTGTTTTCTGGCGGTCTAGGGCTACGCGGCATATGTCAATCTGTATAGGTACATCCTTCAATTTTTTCACGTTGGCTTTCAGTATGCAGTGGAGCAGGATTCCCAGGTACACCGCGACATGGATCCTTTGCAAGGTATACTTTTCTGAGAACATGCACAGTTTTTTGAAAGTTTGTACTAACCTATTGATATAGGACGTTTGGTTGAACTTGAAGAGGGTTCCAGGGGTGCCCAACTTTTATCAGCCCCCCAGGCCTTGGCAAACAATATCAATAAAGGCTTAAAATTATTCACAGGGACTGCATCCCCGACTTTATTTGATAGAGCTTTAAAAATTTCATTAAAAAATTGCAGATTTTAAATATTCATTTCCAATTTGAAAGTCAGTTTTAATTAATTTTTTTTCATATTCATTGATATTTGTGAAGGGGAACCTTTGAACGCTTTCATATATGTATTCATCGAAGTTCAGTTTTATATCCCCACAAATTTCATTCATTTCTTTGATTTTAATTGTTGATCCTAGTTCATAGGCTTCCCTTATCCATGGCAAGCACCCCGTGGGTGGTTGATATTCCCTATCTTGAGCTTCACTATTAAAAAAATTATTCATATTCTGTTGAACTATTTTATTTATTTGATTTTTATTTATTTGCTTTATAGGGGCCACCAGTGACTGGTAACCCCCATAAAACCAACTTGGCGTAAAAGCCGCCACTTCCGCAACCTCATCCCCATCCCTGGTAATGACTAAAATAAATATAAGTTAAACATAAAAAGACCTACTGATTGTTTCCCCTGTGGCCCCCTCAGCCACAGGCGCCATATCAGCAAACTTCATGAGTGTTGGATGCTCTTCATTAATTTTCTTAGGCTTAATTTTTCTTATTCTTCCTGCAACTTGTGCTTCTTCATGATTTTCATTTGATAAAGCTTCTGTATTTCTTGATGCGCTTCTGCTTCTTGCTTGTGTTTCATTTTCATCTGTTTCCATTTGGTTGGTTTCCTCTTTATTGGTGTTAATTTCCTTTTGAATTTCTGTTCCTTCAATTAGTTTTATCTTCTTATTGTTTTCTTTGGCCCCCTGCCAGAACCCCCACAAATTGTAGGCCGCGTTGTTGAATTCAAGACTTGATAAAATAGTTCCCTGTAGATTAAGTAATTTTTCTTTATTCTTTTCATCTATAATATTTCCCAAATTATCCAGGGCATCTTCTTTTGACTGTATCAGTGGCTGGCCCTTGTTACCCAGCTTCCCTGTCACTATTTCCCTGATATTTCTTTCTATCTCAACAACCTTTTGAAGGTGTGCTTCTAATTTGTTGATTAAGTTATAGATTGTTGACATATTGTTCAAATTCCATCAAAAAAACTGGTTTTTATAGTACTATATTCAGCGCATACATATTTTTCATCATCATTAATAAATTAAAGACAATAAATGTAAATATTGGATTAAAATATTGCAATTAGACAACAACTCTTGCTATTTTGATATTATGTGCATAACTCAATGCATTTTGTTTAATAAAATCCATTGTAAACTTGGCTTTTTCCATTATAATTTAATGAAATGGACTGTGTTTATATTAGGGCCATTAACGCTTAGTACAAATATTAAAAATTAGTGCATATTATAGCCTGTATATTTACCTATTGATAATAATTCTATAAACTTTTCAGTCAGATTTTACAAGGTAATAATAATGTAATGTGTTAATAGATTACTGTTTACTGTCATTAATTGGCTGATTTTCTTTGCTGTGGCAATTGTGCATTTTCTTATATTTCCGCACTAGTATCCAATTGGTTGGCTACACATCCAATTGCACAGGCGATAGGAAAACAAGCCGCCACCCCAAGACTGGATGTGGTCAGGGTGGCGGCTTGTTTTCCTATTGCCTGTGCAATTGGATGTGAAGCCAACCAATTGGATACTAGTGCGGAAATATAAGAGAATGCACAATTTCCACAGCAAAGAAAATCAGCCAATTAATGACAGTAAACAGTAATCTATTAACACATTACATTATTATTACCTCGTAAAATCCGACTGAAAAGTTTACAGAATTATTACCAATAGGTAAATATACAGGCTATAAAATGCACTAATTTTTAATATTTGTACTAAGCGTTAATGGCCCTAATATAAACACAGTCCATTTAAATAAATTATAATGGAAACAACCAAGTTTACAATGGATTTTATTAAACAAAATGCATTGAGTTATGCACATAATATCAAAATAGCAAGAGTTGACGTCTAATTGCAATATTCTAATCCAATATTTACGTTTATTGTCTTTAATTTATTAATGATGATGAAAAATATGTATGCTCATAATTTTAAGCTATTTATAAAATGTACAACATTATATTAATTATGGGAAATGTTGTTAATGTAAAAAGAAAATATTATTAAGTATGAATTGAAAGAGAGATATCAATTTTAATAAGTTGTCACAAAGAAAAGATTTATTTACTAATCAAAGGACGGGAAGGGAAGGGAATGGGCAGAATGGACGTTGCCTTCATCTGCGCCTGTGAAAGGGGCGGCATCAGAGATAGTGGGGAGGGAATGGGTGATGGCTTGGGAGTCAGGGTTGGAAGGCAGGTGGCTTGATGGGGGGTTGGAGAGGCAGGGTTTGTTGACTGGGAAGGGGCAGCAAGAGCGGTTTGCTTCAATTGCTCAAATTCTTCTTCTGTCACATATACTGGCTTGACAAAATGGATGGACTGGCGTGGGGGGAGATGGGGGTCCTTTCTGGACTTATCACTATCACTATCACTTGCATAGAAGATGATGAGATCAAATAAGTCCTGGACAGACGCAGAAGGGAAAAGCTCATACCCCTTATCAATCTGGGTGCATAGTTTGTTGTAGGTGGCAGGCTTCAAGCGCCTGAGAGCAGAACCAAAATTGTAAAGACATACATCTGCAAGATGCATGTTGGAGTAGAGATGGGGTAGGACCAGCAGGTATGCCCCGCAGCCCTGATTTCTTGGGTAGCCCATTCCCGCTGCTCCATCTCCGCACTCAGTACAACTGTGTGCACGGTGTTTTGTGTGGCCCACTCCTCCAGCATGGCCTTGAGCTCTGTCTGGTAGGCATACCCATCTGCAGTGTTTGATATTGCTGAGTAATAATTGACACCCAATGGGGAAACTGCCAATAAACCCCTGACAAAACAATACAAGATTGTGCCACGCTTGTACACGTCAGATTGGATGTGCTTCTCTCCAAAGTCTTGGATACTGGCTGATATCTTAGCGTATGATAGGAAGATGACGTCATTACAGGCCCTCATTGCCCTCCCTTTAATAAAATTAATAATGGTTGCATTGTATGGGGTGGTATCCACCAAAATGGGGCCACCAAGAACCTGATTGGATAGGATTCTGGCGGCAACCACAACTCCGTGCATCCATGAATTCACTGTTCTTTTGTTGGTGAAGATGCTGTGGAGTCCCAACTGGAGACGTACCTGGACCAGGGGCATCCACAGGTCACATTCCATAATGGCCATCATAAGGGGATGGGCTTTTTCACCATCAGTTGAGATACGGGCACCAGTCAGGGTCTTCTTGGTAGGGGGCCACAGTTAGCGTGGGCTCTCAGGGTTGCAGCCACAGTTGACTTTGCAAAACCCATTGCGGCTGCAATTTCCCCAAGGGACATAAGCTTGCCTTGCTTTTCAACCATTTCAAGAACAATCTCCAGGGTGATCAATTTTCTTCTGTGTCTTGCAGGCTGATTGGCTGGGGGAGGAATATGTCCATCTTGTGAACTGGTCAATGCCATCTGATTGGCTGTTTTGGGGTTCTGGGCTCTCTGAGTGACCCCATGGCTCAAATGGCTGGTTCCAGATGCCGTCACTGATAAGGGATTTTGGTTAGCAGCTGCCTGTGCATGATGGGCAAACAGGGCCATGCTTGAAGACGCAGGAGAAATAACTCACTCCTGGGTAGTGCTTGCGGAGGGGCCTGCGGGTTGGGAGTGGTCATAGACAGAGGCTTCACTGTTAAGAGACCCAGCGTAGCCCTGCATGATTTTGTCAAGGCCAGGGAATAGCTCGTTGACTTGGTTGTTGTTGAAAGAAGACATAATAAAAAATTTATTATAATTTTAAACTCAAGAAGAGGAATGTATATTTTAGTCAATTTTATTGTTATATATGTCAATTTTGTGAATAATATGATCTAAATTTTAGCCAACCTAAAATGAAATAGGGTGATTTTTGAGAATGCCTATGATGCCTAAAAGAATTAGCACAAATCCACTCTAGATCCTTTAACATCCTTTTTCTGACACCCATAAATTATATTTATTTCAAATTCATCACAATTATGATTTGAAACTTGGCTCTTGGATTTGACAATCCTGCAATTTCAGATCCGTTAATTTTCACATGATGTCTATTATTTGTTTGATATACAGGAAATCTCAAATTGTACATAATAATCCCACATTTCTGATTCATGTATCCTGCATTTGTTTGTTGGGTTTTGTCTTTTGTTAGTTGAGTTATCTGCTCAAGAGATTTGAAATTTGCCAATTTAAATAAACCAAAAAAATTCAAATTAAATGGTTACTTTTATTAAATTCTTAATTATTACTCAGCTGAGTTGCCCTCAAAAGTGATTTGAAGTTTGGACCAAGGATTTGTCACTCCCGCATTTTTACGTTCAGGTTCTGAATTTACAGTATTATTGAGAGAATGTCCTCTCAATAAATGTTTAATTTTCAGACAGTCTTCTTACCTTTTAGCAGACAAACCTTCTACAACCAACTACCAGATTCTATCTCTCAGGATAGAAGATAAATAATCTCATCTTTTCTGCTGTTACTATAACATGC
Organism: Entomophthora muscae; assembly: GCA_014839935.2. Lineage (NCBI taxonomy): Eukaryota > Fungi > Entomophthoromycota > Entomophthoromycetes > Entomophthorales > Entomophthoraceae > Entomophthora > Entomophthora muscae. The sequence continues at coordinate 58,849 of QTSX02004394.1, forward strand.
CTTGGGATAGAAGGGCATAAATATTTGTTTTCCCAGTTTGGGCTCATTCCAGACAATTCTGAAGATATATACTTTCAGAAGCCATCACAAATAAGCTTCTCCTTAATTTACACTTGGACTTCTCTGATGTCTTCTTGGTTCACTACTGCTCTAGCATGGTACATCTTTATGTACTATATACTGACAAGATTTTCAGAAAACTTCAGGTCTTTTAACATATACATCAAGGCTTTTAGATCATTTATGAATATTTATTAAATTGTGACCTCCCTGACTTTCTTATAAATGCTCAACTTGCTTTCTCGTATGCCCAGAATAATATTTTTTCTTAGATATTACAGTTTAATAAAAATATAGCTGCTTGAAAATTTTAAGCTTTGATTTTTAAAATGAACTTCAGGTTCTTAATCACTTGTGAGCCTATACAACTTCTTTCAATCTGTGATATCAATTTTGGGGTGTCTAAAGCCAAGATGGATTGATTACAGAACTCATTTACATAGCTGTTTATTTGATAAACTATGTTTTAATTTTCTGATATCTGTTTTTTCTCTCTTTTTGTTTTTTAGTTATACAATCTATATGTCTTTTTTAGAGCTTAGCATCTGGGAACCTTGACATTGAGATTATTGCTGCTTTCTAATGTTATTAGCATGTATTTTTCATACTACACTTTCTTAACACTTTCAAGTTTTAAAGATGCACCATCATGGCACATATAGGCCTAATTGTACCAGAAAGCATTTTCAAAAGCCAAGGTTTGTCCTAGTAATGTATTAGACTTGTACAAGCATCTTTCAGGATCTCAGAATAGTATGGTAGCCTTAACCATCATTCTTCTGACTAATTAGTTAAAGACAACCAATTGCCATAAAGCTGCCAAGCTTACAGAAGTATCAGCTGATCTTGTTCTTGGCTTTGGGTAATCAGTACTCTTATTATCACTCTGAAGATTGATCCCAATCCAATTATGGTCTTCTCATTGGACCAAACCTAAGTAATCAGGCTTGATAATTCCTGATTATAATCACAGAACGCTCATCAGCCAATAAGATGGAGGGTTCACAAATAATAACGCAAGCTGGCTACTGCCAAAAATTTGTGCCTGAAGATACATTGAAACCTACAATTAATATAGAAGGTCGTTCAGAAGCATACTACATGATGCAAAATCCCAATTGACAGGGTAAACAAACTTGCATAAGCATAAACTGAAAACAAGATGCCGCCAATACGCTGATAAGATAAGCTGAGGTCTGGTAATCTATTGAAGTCTCATGCCAAACCAGCATGGCTGCCTAACTCTGGGGGCTGAAACAAGCAGTCTGGGGAACAGATAGACTGACTATTAAGAGTTGGAAGTGTCAGATTACAATCTGGCAAGAGGGCTTATCCACCCTATATAAAGTGCTCTCCTGACTAGAGATCGAGCAGAATTATCACCCTTGAAGATAGAGATTGAAGATCTCTATTGTTGTATCACTACTAGCCAACGCCTAGTAGTCAAAAGAATCCAAATAGGCTGCCGCTGTCTATTTTCAGACCAGTGTATTCCTCCTAAGGACTTGGAACATTGCCAGGCCGTAGCCACGCTTAGACCTGATTGGTAGCAAAGATTGTCCTCATACAATCTATATCAACATCCCTACTATAATAAATAATAAATATCTTTCCTCAAGACCACAAAATTTTGATAGCATCTAAACCCTTATTATTGATAGTTTAGGGTTAGATCATCAGGAAATAATTTCCCAGGAAAAAGCAATCAAAGATAATATAACAGTATCAGAAATATATTAATTATGACCTAAATGTCACAGATAATGCCATGTTAGCCGTAATTGTTCACCCTCAAAAGCACAAGAACCAAAAGCAATATACATCAAAACAGCCCTTCAAGATGTTGGCTGATTTAAACCAGGCCATTGGCAACAAGAAATTATTGTAAAACATATAAAGATCCGGTCAACCTCAGCAAGCAGGGCCAGAAAGGCTCAAACACATAAGAATCAGGTGATTTGATGCTTTTCTGTGCTAAAATCAATTCATGTTGCCACTCAATTTTTGCTCACTCCTAGAGGCATGATGACAAAGATCACTATATCCACATCAGATTTGATCCACAAGCCCATGTTGACTGAAAATTTATAGGAACTACTGCAGTAGTTTAATAAACACTATAGACAAGACAGTAGTTTTAAACGCTGTGACAGCAAGCAAAATTGAGTCATCTGCAAGCGGATTGAACTCAGCTAAAAACAAAATTACTCAGCTTAAAGTGAAATCAAGAAATAATGAATTTATATTTATTAACAATGAATTTGATCTCACTTTTTATTTTTTCTAAGATGAGTTAATTTTATTTAAACCAAGTTTGTTTTGCTTGAAGATAACTCAATTTTTCTTGTTGCCATAGCTTTGAGAGCTACTGTATTTGTTAGGAATGACAATTTGGATGCTCCTAAATCTCAAAATACAGAACCAGAGTCAAACCCTGGATAAAACCCTTTGCAGACCACCAGGCTCATAGTTGCTACCAGCCAGCCAGGACCCAAACCCTTAGCTGTCCTGCAGGATTCTGCAAGCAAACTGCCAGTGCAAGATGCCAAAAATTTCCCTGAGGTGCCAACGCCTGACACCGGTGGTTTGCCTGGTGAAATAGAAAAATATGCCCCAGGAATTATTCCAAACTCTCCCAAAGTCCCAAGGAAGGCACTGAACCAAAGAGGCACCCAACATTTGAATCAATAAGCAGAAGGATTTAAAGTCTTCTCACCCCGAAGCAGCCAGTGGCAGACCTCCAGTGCCGAGTGCCACACTGCCATCTGAGACACCCAATGCCAACCCGCCCAAGTCCAGAAAACCTGACCAAGAAGTGAAGCCTGGCAGTGAGGGATAAATACCTGCCAGGCCAAGACCAAAACCCCATCGTCATTCTTAAATAAAGGTTATGAGATATTGGTTTCCCCAATTCTTGCCGTATTTTATCCTTGTAATCTGCCAGTTTGCTTGAAGGTCATCTGATCCACCCGCCAACCTGCCAGCTACTTACCACCCACCAGATGCTCCTTTTGGTCCTTTCCACTTCACAGAGTACCCCCTAAAGCCCGAGTACAGAGACTATACCGCCAACAACCTACTAGCCCGGGACCCCTTGGCCAGAATCACTGAGAGAACCAGACACAACCGAGAAGGCCCTTGGTACATTACCAAACCCGGCCTGTTCAGAGATAAATACAACTTCCTCCCTGCCTACCAAATAGACATGGAGCCACCCGTCACCCCCAAGCCAATGCCTGCCTCCGCCGCTGAACTCCCACTAAACCATACCAACAAGCTTTTTGGAATTATATATATAACTCTCACGGGAGTAATAGATACTATTGTTCCCGCTGCCGGTCTGTGGTCGTGGTTGGGCAAGTCAATGTCCTACCTCATTAAGTTAGCACCAATCCTTTGATGGGCCCTGCCCACCCAGTCCGCAACCCGCCAGTTCCCAGATGCTAGCAAGCCAGTCAGTCAGGGTTGGTTCCCTGACAGTATTTAAAAACCCTTGTTTTCAGAGAAAGGAGCTACTCTTGACTTATGTTCTTGTCCAGCTCCTTGTGGTGTGTGGTACCAATTTTGCAGTGTCTGTGGCCTTTGCACTATTTTTTGGACCCTCAGAAGTTAAAATTGAAGGAATTGTGGAACCAATTTTCAAGATAATTTACTTACAGAGCTTGGTGACAATTTTTCAACCTCTTCTATTCCTGTTATTTTTCTAGTTTTCTTTGGCTGCACCCTCCCAATGCCACTGCTTGGAGATGATTATCTGAGAATTCCAACCTTAAAATTTTTTTTAACTGCTTATGCTTTCTGCATTTTGTATTTATTTCTCATATTATCTATACTTCTGAATTTTGAAGAGGCTCCATCATGACAGGTGACTTGTCTATAGAGAACCAAGTAAGCTCCTGAAGCCTATAGCTAAGATACTTGTGCTGGGCTAACTCTGTCAATGGTTTAAGCTCAAAGGGTATAAGTTTCTATAACTTTTCAAATATAGGAAACTAATTTTCAAGGGATAGATTGTAAAGTCACTTCCTCCTTTAGCCCTGGATAAGACAATCTTCCCGCGTCGCACAAAAAAATCTGCTCAGAAGCCAGCCAAGCCCCTTAATTATCTTGAGGATTCAGCTCACACAGTTGATGAGAGATTTGTATTGGTATACCCTTCCCAGGAAAAAAGTATTGATGTTCTGAACTTGGTTCCCACTTGGGAGTAATCCCTAATTAATTTGGATTATCTTCTGGCTTGGGCTTGACCACATTTAAAATTAATTAAGTCCAAACAACCAGGTCGCGCTACTGCTAAACTATCAAATTCCAATCCAACTGGATTGAATGCTGATTTAAATCATTCCAGTAATGCCAGCCAATCAGAGTTGAAGCCAGAAATTATTGCAAAACCCTCCAACTCAATGGATAAGCCCTCACAAAATTTCTCTTCTTGTCAATCAGACCCATTTCCTGGGTCAGGTGACCTTTCAAATTTGAAGCCTGTCCCTTAAAGCAAGACAGGGAACTTTTAGTCCCCTGCTTGCTCATTCTTTTCAAAATAAAGTTTTAAAGCTTTCTCTCTTAGAATTTTGGTTCTTTTGGGTCTCCTATCTGGCCCTACAATTCTCTAAGATTTTTAGTAAAAGTTTTTCCTTTCCTTACCTTCTCCTTGCCTCCCGGGCCCTTCTGCCACCTCCCGAAGTCCCTATCTGCGTCGTCAATGTCAAGGTTAAAGCTTACCTCTTTTGCTTTGAAGAGAACAACTCAATTTTAAAGATTAGTATAGAATTTAATATATTTACCTATTTTAAGTTTAATTTTGTACTCGTTTTGCTTTCGCTCGTGCTTGGGCTTCATATACGCTTTATAAAGCTTTCATATACACTTTCAAAACCATTTGGTCCGCAGTTGCCGTTCCCTATTCTTCTCTGGTGTTTAAGAGTCCTTCTGTTTGCTCCTGAGTCTACTGCTCTAAATTTAAGGGTTAAAACAACAGAATTATCTGCATTTTTTCTGGGCTTCACTTTCAGGCTCTAAACATGTTTGTCCCTCTGGTCAAGTTTGTGGCTTTTACCTTGGCACCAGCCCTGGTGATGATTTGGTCTACCTCTCCAGATCTTTGGGGATGTATTGCCAATTTTTTTCCTCTGTGTTGGTTCAAACCCCAATCAGCTCTCGAATATGTTCAAAGATATCCCCGCACGCGCTCAGGGTATATACACCACTAGTGAGAATGTGGTGAGGAGCCTGACCTGCAATGACCTTGACCTCTCTACCGCCAAAACAGTCTCTGCTGCACCCCTCAGTCTGGGCCACCCCACGCTCCTTCTCTCTGAGGACCCACCTGTCCTGGTCTCAGAGGAAGGCTTGGGCACCCCAGAGCTCACCCCTAAGTGTGCATCCTGGTTGCTTAGCAGAATAATCTTAATGGGTTTGGATTCCTACTTTCCCTGGGTGTCTGCCACGTCCTCCCTATGGACACCCCTTTGAGCGGCCATGCCAGTCCTATACTGGATGGCGTCCTGGTGGATCCTCTCTCCAGGATGGGAGCCAAACTTAGTTAGTTTAGCCCCCCTCTCTCACATAGATGGTCTGCTCACTTTATCTTATTTTGATGAGATTACTTAGAGTATATATATAACCAACAATTTATGCAGCAGTTGATATCTCCAAAGTGAGAGGCATTCACTTTAACTTTCTTGATTGTTATGTATACTTGGTAAGTTATAAATCAGGGCACTTATTGAGGTTTAAGTCTAGTTTAGAGTTTCTTTGTGTTATTATAGTTGTGGGGGTTATATTGCTTTGATGACTTGAAAGATGCTTAGCTGGTAAATATAATAAACTTATGGAAAATATGGAGGAATTGGCTAGACAAGGCTATGAATCTGGGGGTTGAATCCATGCTGATGTGAGTGGTTGAAATATGGCATGGCAGGTGATGTATGTCCAAAGTAGAACACATGGAAGATTCTGGATTGGCGATCCAACCTTGCCAGGGTGCTTGATGGATCTTTTGGGGCTGAAAATCTAGCCAAAATACTTGGTTTAAAGGTCAAAAATGCGTCACCGCTGAGCAATTATTTTTAAGGGGTTAGATCTTTTAGAAAGGTATTTGTCATAAAGGTAATTTTTTGCGCTTTATTGTTGCTTAATAAATTCGGTTTGGCAGTGTCATTTACCTGCAACTTTAATACTTCATGGGATAAATTGAAAAAGTGACAGCCACATTATTTTTTTTGTTTTTATAGGGTTTAATTTAAATCCAGGCCTCCTCAACTTTTGTTCATCCTCTGGATGCGAATTTATCATTTATTTTGTGCTGATTTGAATCGCGAGCTGACTTTGCTGTAAATCTGATTTGGGTTAAAACCGACGCATGTTCTCTATCGTCCTATAAGGCTAAATATACTAGCGCACAAATTTTCAATGAACCACACTTTCAACCGGCTTTCGCACAAAAATTAATATTATTTTGTCCTTTACGAGACCAAGTGCTTTAAATTACCATGTAATACGTTTCAATGAGTCTAGAAAGGACTGAATTTTATGTTACTGGGAAAATGTTCCTTAATTCCCTCGATTTGATCAAGTTTTAGCTTTCACCAAAGGCTACCAAATTAATGAGTGCATATAACTTCGTTGAATGGGGAGGAGCCTATTTTGAGTGGATTTTTTCTTCCAATTTCATTGAGACTATATAAAACGATCATTTTGGTTGAGGAAATTTTAATCATTTAATTTAGTTGCCGGTCTAGCATGCTGAATTGTTTGAGAGCTGGCCACTGGCGGTCCCGAGCTGCTTCCCATTGGAGGCTTCTTCAGTCTGGTAATTTCTTAGAACAAAATTAGGATTAACTAGTGCTTAGGACGACTTACCAATTCCCGAAAGATCCACATCTTAGATACTAGTCACTTAGTACCAGGGAGCCGAGAAGCGATTTACAAGCTATTCGAAGAAAAAAGGTTCTTAGATTTAACGGAGGATTCTTGTATTGAGATCAGCATAAATGATTCTGAAAGTCAAAAAGATCCCCAAAGGGACTCTCTGCCTAGATGCTCTTAAAGGTGAGTGAATTAGACGATGAAAAAGTGACACAAGTTTAGGTTATAAGCAGAGCGAGGTGCTAGCATGCTTAGTCAATGGTAAACACCAGGACCTTCGCTTTGCACTTCATCAAAGCGCAGATATCGTGCCTATTTCACAGGCGGACCTCTATTCCTTAGCAGATTGTGCCAGTTCTGAAGCAGCCAACAAAGTGGCATGGGGAACGGCATCTGCATTGGTTTCGATTGCCGCCTTCCACTTGTTTGGAAAACGAGTGAAGCATTTGCAAACTGCAGTTGACATGGACAGGGGTGGGTTCAGCACAGACTTGTTGATTCTGAAATTACCCAATGCGGATGGCTTCAAAGATTGGGAACAGCTCTATACAGACGATGCATTTATAGGCAGGTTGAGCGAAGAGCAACTAGATGCCTTGCAGAAGCATGCAGTGGAGCTGTGTAAGGCAAATGATGCATTTGAAAAAATTACCCTTGCTGACACCAAGGCACTCCACGATTTGGATATCCCTGCCAGCGAAGATGGCAGCTTCTCGCTGTGGAAATTCCAAAATGTCCTTTTCACGTGCAGCAAACCCATTGCCCAGCGCCCATCGCAAATAAAAGTGCTTGGGCTGTCTGCCTCGGAGCTGGTTCATCATGCTGCTACCAAACGTCAATGCGTCACTCGAGTCTATGGCTTTGGGTTTGCCCATCCCCGGATGAAATCGCGTTGGGACACGCAGCTGGAGCAGGCCAAGATGCGGGATCATCGCGTGGTGGGCCAGGTACAAGGGCTTTTCATGACTCATCCCTTCAGCCCAGGCGCGCCCTTCTTCTTGCCTCACGGCACACGCATCATCAGAAGGCTACAGGATTTTCTCAGAGCAAAGTATCGTCGCTTTGGCTTTGAAGAGGTCATGACGCCACTGGTATATAAGAAGGAGCTCTGGGAAGTGTCGGGTCATTGGGCCAACTACCAGCAGGATATGTTTGCTGTACGTGGGTGTTGTGATCCTGACTCTGATGCTTCCACTGGATTGAAGCCGATGAACTGCCCTGCCCATTGTCTCATATTTGATAGCATCCCTCGCTCATCTGCGGATTTACCTTTGCGTCTGGCTGATTTTGGTGCCCTTCACCGAAACGAGGCTTCAGGTGCTTTGACTGGCCTCACACGTGTACGTCAGTTCCACCAGGATGATGGCCACATCTTCTGCCGTCCCGATCAGATTGCCCAGGAGATTAGTGCCACTCTCCAGATGCTTGCTGAGGTATATAAGGCGCTTTCCTTCCCAAGCTATGAGCTTAGTCTCTCCACTCGCCCCAAAGAAAACTTTATGGGCTCCGAGTCTGAATGGGAAGAGGCTGAAAACGCGTTGAAGCGTTCACTCGATGGCACTGGCCGTCCCTGGTTTGTCAAAGAAGGGGATGGTGCTTTTTACGGCCCCAAGATCGACATTATGGTGAAGGATGGCTTAGGACGCTCTCATCAAACTGCCACCATTCAACTGGACTTCCAACTGCCCTCTCGGTTTGGCCTCAAGTACAAGCTGCCGGGTGGAGGCACTGCCACCCCCGTCATTGTCCATCGTGCCGTCTTTGGCTCCATTGAACGTGTCTTGGCCATCCTTATGGAACACCATAGTGGCAGATGGCCCTTCTGGCTTAATCCCCGTCAAATCATCATATGCCCCACACCTGGTGCTGCTGAATATGCTGAATCCGTCTATGCCTCCTTATCTGACCGCCTTGAAAGCCAAAACCTCCATATCTACCTCGATATTGATAGGTCGGAAGATAACCTATCTGCCATGATCAAGTCTGCTCAGAAGGCCCAGTATAGCCTCATGCTTGTCGTGGGTCCACAGGAGGCTGAGCAGAACACCATCAACGTCCGCACCCGTACCGGCCAAGTCCTTGGTCAATTCTCCTTCGACAAGATGACCTCCTTCATCGCAGAAATGCAAAATAACCACAAATTTTAACCGCCAACAAATAATCCATGGCTGCGCTTCTCTAGATCTATAAACTTTGTGTGTGACAATCTTTTATTGCCATCATTCAATCTAGTCCCTCAAATGTTTACTTCATTACTCAAGTTTAATTCATAACACAAAGGACAATGCATCCAACCCCTCTTGTCCATCAAATTATAGCCCAGCTTCAAATATATATACCATTCCTAGAGACATCCCTCCCTTGATTGAATCTAGATATATCCAGAGAAAAATATACCCTTGGCAGCAACCTCCCTGATTGCTCTCTGAAGATACAAATATGTGGATTCTAATAACATACTCACTAGTAAAACTAATCCTCTTGAGCTCACTCACAGAATACATCCATATATTTAAAAAAGCACTCACATAAGTTTCCCTCAAACATGGTATCAACCTATACAATCCCATTCCCAAAGCAAGCCCCTTATACATAATTTCTCTCATAGAGACAAAATATTAAAAGACTCATTAAAAATAACCTTCCCAAGGGCTCCATCCACCTATCAGAGTTACTCAAGTGATGGTAGACTTTGTCAAAACAAAGGTGGTGGTATATATCCCATACATATTACAGAGCACTAAACATAAGTAAATTAAACCCAATATCTTCTGTCTTTGATAAGAGGTTGCTTTGTATATCTTTAAGGCTCAATTTTTTATAAAATTGAACTCACCTCTGAATACAACTAAGTGGAGATCAAAGAAAAGGACATCTAAAAAGCTGCATCCAGGACCCACTATATTTGCTTTGCATGTAAATTCATGAACTCTGGGATGACAACTGCTGCCACTGTGACAAATGAGGAAAAGTTTCAGCATGCTACAAAGGTTTCAGGCAACACAGTCCAAGCCACACCCCAAATCATGGAGACAGCAACAATCATTCTCACGCCTCTGGCCAATGTTGCACACAAACTAGAAAAGATATTGTAAATGTCACAGCCCATACCAGAGTCCAGCTGGGTTCCTACAGGGAAGGCAGGCCGGTCCTGGAAGGCCATGTACACAATAGGCGCAATTCTGACCAGGTAGCTGACTTCAGTAGCTAGGGGGCTCTAACTCCCAGTATGGGGCACAACTTGGTTGGCCAGCCCCAATACTGTGATATAGACAAGCCCCAACTTACTGAAATCCTGATCAGAAGGCGCGTTGGGTAGAGTGTAAGTAGTAGGAATCTCCTTCATGCTGGGCGGTACGGTCACTCTTGGGTGGCCAGAAAGGAGATCCAGGTGATGGGGGTGGTAGAACTCCAAGTCAAGAGCGCAGGATAGATTGACCAAAGTGATGGGAGCTGAACCAGGTGGGAATGAACAGGCGTGTTTATAGTGTGTAGTAGATTCATGAATAGATGCAAACAGAATAATTATATTAGAGCAAAAATAGATAATTCCTGCAAGAAAATAATGGGTCCTGGACATATAAGTCGTTTATTTCAAGATTTAAACAGTGAGAAGGGCTTTTCCTCCTCACTACTTATACTTACTGATAATTTTGTGGCCTTTTGTACCACCAGAGATCTGGTGACATCAACTTCAGTTAAACTTACAATTTTGATCAGAATTTGCGTACTTGGGCCTGGAAATGAATGGTCATTGGTTGGTATAACAGGAACCTTGCTTGGGCTGCAGCAAGCCAAGGTGCCACTGCTATTTATAGAACCCACAAGCAATCAAGCGCCCAATCACACAGTCAAACAATTGAGCTCCCAATGTATCATTTCCTGATAATTAAGAGGGCTAAATTTGTTAATAGAATTGAATCCAGGGATTTGAGGCTTGTGTGCCTCTCAAATCCTGGGACATTTTTTAATTGAAAAGGGGGTTTTCTTGCTCTGGAAGACAATTGGTAGAGATTTCCTGTCTGTGGGTTGTTTGGCCTCTAAGAAGGCCAGCTGGTTGTCCAGAGCATTCTGGGCCCTGGCAGTAAATGGCCAGTAAAATGACAAAGTGCAAATGTGAAAAATAAAGCCCTGGGGCCATATAACAACAAATATATTTATCAAGATGGACCAGGTGAACCCTCATACCACATAAATGAAGACCAATCATACAAGTTCTTAATCCAAAGTGGCGCACCAGCCCAAGAAGCTATTTAAATGGCCAGTACAACTGCAATAGAGAGTAGCAAAACTTGGAATAAGTTCAGTTCCAGTATTTTTTTGAAAGCCAGAAGAAAAATTTCCCATGATAGATTTTTGATCCTCCAAAGTTTAATAAATTTGAATGATGGGAAATTTTTTGAGTAAAAATTTAGATTATGATATAGTTTTTACTATATTACCTTTAATTCAAACTTTAGATACCCAAGATAACTCCATAAAATCTATTATGATAGACTGTACAGTGTGATAAATCAGGAAAGTCTATAGTAAAAATGGGGGTAGCAATAAAAGAGGGAAAGTGGTTATCTAATAAAGGATTTTTGGGATCCAACTTTGTGAGTTGGATTCATTACATCTTCTCCTCTAGAGAAGGCTCCATTCTCCCCCAGAGCTCCTAAAAAACAGGGCAGTTGCTTCAGTTGTCTTCAGGTTCTCAAATGAAATCTTCAATGAGGAAGGTTTTTTATTTGACTTGGTAGAAACGGTCCTTGGCAGTGATTTTAGAGCCCAAGATAGCCTTCACTTCATGTATGTGGTATGCCAGATTAGATGAATGAACTTTTTCCTGGGATTTTGGTGATTTTATTTTGAAGGGCCTGAACTGGGACACATAAAAGGCAGGGTGTACTTGGCCCCCTGGGGGAGCTCTAATCTGTAGGCTACATCATTAATATTTTTATTATTATTATAGAAGGGCCAATGCTGAGAAGGCCAAATTGCGGCAAGCAATTGGCAATTTAAAGTTTTTGGCCTTTAATATCACTAAGCCACCTAGGGAGTATGAGGCCCTTGGTCCCATTGGCATCTGCTTTTTTTGTAGGCCTCTCTGGCTTGTATAAGATTATTGATTAACTCTGCATGAATTAAGGCATTTTTTTGAGCCATGCTTTCTTTCACTCCTTCTACCAGGACATCTGAATCAGGGATGAGACATGGGGAAAAGATCTTGTTTAAAAAAAGCAGAGAAATGTCATTTAAATCATGAAAGGCTTTATTATAGGCAAACTTTACAATGCAGAGCCAGGATACCCAGTCTTTCTGGTGGAAGAGATATAACAACAAATGTACTGTTTGAATATTTGGTTTATGCATTCAGTTAGTTCATCTGATTGGGGGTGGTACCCTGAAGAACAACAAGGTTTAGTATTCAGATTCTAGCTGATAGACTTCCAAAACTTTGGGATAAACTGTGGGCCTCTGTCTGAAATAACTTCATCTGGAAAAGTGTGGCAGGCATATATCTTGCGTAAAAAAATTATTACCATTTCTTGAGAGATAACAGTTTTATGGTATGGAAAAACTTCACATACTTTTAAAATCCTTCTACAACCATTCTTATTAAATCAAATCCTTTGGGCTTTGAGCTTAAAGTTACTCCTCTCTTTGGCCTTGAATAGGACAATATTCTCCCGTTGCACTAAAAAAGCCTCCCAAATCCCTGCTAAATCCCTGAATTTGCTGAAGGACTTAGCACCCACAATTGATGAGAGATTTTTCCTGGTGTACTTTTCCCAGATGGTATCCACTGGTGCCCAGATTTTTTTGACCTGGTAAGAATTCCTGATCAATTTGGACTACTTGTTGGCTTGGTTCTGCCCTTATTTGAAACAATTGCAACCCAGTCAATTAGGACGCACCACTTCAAAGTTGACAAATTCTAATCTAACTGGAATTAATGGAGCCCTGAAGTATTTCATAGGGACCAACCAATTAGGGGTTGAGCCAGAAATCAATGGGAAACCCTCCAACCCTCCTTAAACACCCTTGCAAAAAAATTTCCCTGGCCAATCAGATTCATCATCTGGGTCAGGTGACCTCCCAAACCCAGACCCTGTCTCTTAAAGCAAGACAGGTGAATTTTGGTCCCCTGCTTGCTCATTTTTTCCCAATAAAAGTTTGATACAAATTCTCCAAATAGTTTTAATTTAGAGGCCCATTTGAGCCTATTTTCTTGAAATTGTTATAGAAAATTATCATTCTTTCTTACCTTTGCCTTCCCCTGATTGTCTGTTATCTTTACAAAGCTCTAAAAGTTGTTGTTAGCATTAATATTAAGCTTTTTAACTGGGTTTTTATAAACCTAGTTTGAAACCAAAAGTTAGTATTAAACTAACTACAATCACTTACTTTAAGTTTGTAAATTTAAAGTTCTTGCTTCACTTTAAGCCCAAAGCTAATTTACTTAACATTCAACTCTTCTTCTGGTTTTTTCCAGACTTTTTAAAGTTTCAAACACCCCCAACATTTAAAAGTTACTTAAGTTACCCCTGTCTTTCAGATTTCTCATAAAACAAGCACCTGAAGCTTTCCCCAAGGCCCTCAAATTTGCTGGTAATTTCAAAAATGTTGCTTCCAGAACTCTGTAGTTTGTGGTGTTTATCTTGGCCCCTGTTCTACTCTTGATCTGGTTGACTTTGCCAGACCTCTGGATGCAGTTAATCTCTTTTGCCCACTTTGTGTGAGATAATCTAACTCATCTCTTGCATTTTATTGAGGGCTTGCCTGGCAGGACTCAATATCTCTTTATTACTGGTGAGAACTTGGTGAATAGCCTCACTTGTGACATTCTTAACCTGTTCCTCCCTGATTTGGACCTTAAATTCTCCTGTGGCAAAGACGCTCTTGCGCCCACCATTCCTGTGAAAGAACTAAATTCTGTTTCTCAGGCTGCCACTGTGCTTCAAGAGTTTGCCCCCAAACATACTCCTTGGCTTCTTGGTGGAACAATGCTGATGTGATTGAACTATTATTTTTTCCAACTGACCCCTGTGTTCTCTCTCTGGACACATGTTTGAGCAACCATACTAGTACTACACTGAGTAGTGTCCTTATGGGTCTTTTCCCCATGATGAGAGCCAAACTTAGTTAGTTTAGTCCCTCTTTCTCACATTGGGAGGCCGGTGATGAGGCTCACACTAGCTGACAGCCAAGGGCAGGCCAGAAGCTGTAAGGGGAGAAATTTTCCTGAAGACATGGGATGAGAATGTTCAGATCTAGAAAAATTAAGGCAGAACTTGATGTATAAGGATACATAATCATGTAGTTTAGGCCAGGAGAATTGATGTTGGATAAGTTTTACAGTCTTTGCAATGCCTAGATAGCCTGCAGTTAAATGGTTGTCTGATTAGACAAAGAGTTTTGTACATAACTTTCAGTGAGAGGGGGAGCCCAAATTTTATTCATGTGATAGATCATACCATTAGCATAGGTGAAGTTGTGATATTTGGTTGAAGTTCCTTTACTTAACATGGATAAAAATTCCTTCTTAAATTTAGTGTGGGTCTGGGATGTCTTAACTTTGATCCAAAAGAGGGTTTAGGGCATGGATAAAAAGAGGTCTAGTGAAAGCATTGTGTTCATATTGTAAGATTTAAGTGTTTTCTTTGGGATGACCAAACCAGGGTCTTTGCTTTGAATGTCAGGAATTTAGTTGGCTATTCCTGGTTTTTACTCAATTGTGAATAAGTATTGAGATAAGTCAAGATGCCAGCAAGTCTGTCTCTGATTCATGTGACAAGACTTTTTATGGTATTTCATGATGCAATTATCAGTGCAAATAATGATTGGGTGACAGGAATAAAGCAGACAGTATTGCCAATGATTGAAAGCTGCCACAATATTCAAGAGCTTTTTGTTGTAAATTGGATGGTGAGTCTCTGAAAGGAGCATCTCTCTAGAAAAACAATAATAGATCTCTATCATTGCTCTCTTTCTGGAAAAATTCTCTGATATCATTATTTGAGGTATCTGTTTTGAGAATGAGATGCTTATGAGGGCCCAGTTGTATCAAGACTGAGGTTATAATGAGAATTATTTTTATCTCTATGAAGGAATTTTCTTCTAGCTTTTCTCATTTGAAGGGGATATCTCATGTTAGCTTATCAAGAGGAGAAGCTATCTTGGAGAGGTTTTTGATGAAGTGGTGGAAAAAAGAGTATTGTTTCCATAATGAACAGACTTTAGTGCAAAGAGTAGGACAGGCCCAGTTCTTGATGACAGCCAGCTTGTCAGAGCATAAAACATAGCCATCTTTAAAAATTTTATTGCTTAGGAAGGTTACTTCTTCTTTAGAGAACTCATATTTTTCTAGCTTAAGTTTAAGGTTGGTGCTGGATAACACATCCAAGGCTTCTCAATATCTTCTTGATGAAAGGCTTGATCCTTGGAAAATATCATAATATAATTCATGTATGCTACACAGCATTGAATTCTGAGGCTTCCAAGAACTTCATCAATCATGCACTGGAAGACTGAAGAAGCATTACAAAGACCACATAGCATAACTTTAAAGTCAAAGACCCCAAAGTGACACTTGAAGGCAGTGATATTTGCTGATCAGAGTGAAATGAGATTTAGTTAGATGTATTCCTAAGTCCCAACTACACAATATTTTAGCTTCTGTAATAATAGAGGCAATGTCAGTCATGAGAGAGATAAAATAAGGGTCAGGATTAGTTATAGTGTTAAGCAAATAAAATTCATACAAGAACAGATTTTTTCATTGGATTTAGAAACCAAGAGAACCAGGGAAATCACAGGGAAAAAACTAGTGACAATCAATCCATGACTGAGTATGTCTTGAACATAATCTCCCAGGATTTTCTGAGAATCCTAGTTAAGAAAGTACAAGCACAAGCCCTTGAACAAAACAGAGTTTTTCTTAAAGCTGAAGGAGAAGAAGTGTGAGCTTGGGTCATAAGGGCTGGTGAGATAACCTTCTCAAAACAGTGAGCATAATCCATAAACTGAAATAAAAGCTAATACTAGAGAACCTGAAAAACCAATGATGCAAGAATGAAAGAGGCTTGGCAGACAGTGCATTAGACATAAACTTCAGGAAAAATGATTTTTATCTTTAGGGTTCAACTCAAATATGCTCTGGTCAATTCTAAAATTGGGGCTGTAGGAGTTCCATCATTGCATGCTAAGTATGATAGAAGATGAAAAATTATGGACAATAGTGACTGGAAATTTTAATTTTATGCCTTCTTAAATAAGAGATAACTGCTTAGTAGTAACCCAAGTGGGGCCATAGTCTCAGTATCTCTTAGTGTAACTAAGGGCCTTCATAATATGAGAGCTTCAAAAGACAAGCTATGTTTATGATCACAAAATTATCATGAGCGCCAGTATTTACCATGGCTATGATGTTCAGTCTTTTATATTTGCCATAATATGAATAAAAGATGAAGAAAGGCACTAAAAAATAGTAGTCCTGATGAGTGTCTTTATTAATGGTGCTAAATACAACAGAGGCAGGAAAGAAGATAGCCAGGTTATTTAAAACAATGCTCTCTGCTACAGAATATACAGGCACACAGGGGTCTTGAGAATTGCAGTAACTATTCTGATTAAATTTTTTGAGCGGCAAACAACTGGTGAGCTTTTTTTTTAATGTTGCAGGGGTGAAATGGGCCTGTTTGAGGTGAGAGGACTCTCTTTGGTATTTTTTGCAACAAATCATATACTCTAAATTATGGTACTCTGTATGAAGAGCAATGTAGTATTCTTTTTCTCAATTTGTAGCCACCAGGATGCCACATAAGGCTTGTGGGAGGTGGTGATTAAAACCTTTTTGAAGAGGTGTGTGAGGCTCTTGGCATGGGCAGCACAGCTGAAATGTTTAAAGAAAGTGTCACATTCAGTGACTGTTCCAGGGCCTGAGCAAGGCAATTAGTGAGGCCCAAGCAGTGTCCTGAAATTTCTCTAGCCTAAGGTGTTCTTTGATGAGATCACAAAAATACATGATAATGTTCAGAAAAATATAAAGGTTCATTAAGTTCATAAACCAGTCAGTGATGGCAGAGTTAAGGCTAAATATCATATTTGTGATTAACTGGCTCTGGTTGGGAGAGAAACCTATGGCTTTGGCAAGACAATGATTTAGGCGGAGCTTATCTGTCAGGAAGCCAGTCATAGGTAGAGACATTGGGCAGCTCAGGGTGAGGTGCGGCTGAGCTGGCGGGTAAGGCCCACCATAGAATGGGTGCTAACTTGATAATATAGGATACAAAACGCCCGAGTAAGGACCAGGGTCCAGAGTTGGGGACCACAGAATCTATCAAACCTGTCAAGGTAATGTAGAGTACTCCAAACAGTTGGGTAGAGGTGGTCTCAGCTGCGGCGGTAGGTTCCAGCGGGCAGTCTGGTTGAGGGGTTAAGGATGAAGTCATAGGAACAAAGTAGGCTGGTAGATAATTGTACTTGTCTTTGAACAATCTCGGCAGCCTTTTGTACCACTTTTCTTTGCGTCCTATGTATTTGGTTTCTCTAGTCCTGGCCAAGGGGTTGGCAATGAGGATAGTCTTCAAGTCGTACTCTGAATAAGCCGGGTTGGGGGGGTATTCCGTAAAATGCACAGGTCCAAAGGGGGCTCCTGGGGGACGGTATAATGCCTGAGGCAATTTGGCAGGTTGGTCTTGGGGGAGGGCGGCAGCCTGGCAGTCTACTTGACTGAAATTAAGATGGAAGATCACTAAGACTAGATAGGGTAAGATTTGTTCAAACCAAAGGTTCATAAAACTTTATTATCAAAAATGACAATGTGGTCTTCACCATACCGCCGGGGTTTTTATACCGTGGGGTTTTGCTCCTTCAATTTTTGCAGGATTCAGGTTTGCAGACAAGGTGCTGGCGGGATATGGGTCTTGGCTTGGGGTCCTAGGGCGGCAGATCTAGGTTGTGCCTGTTCTGGCAAATCGGAAAGGCGATGCTTTGTTTTGCCGCCACTGTTCACTATGTCACCTGAGTAATCCAATTGTACTACCTCTTCTGGGCGGCATGCTGGCAGGTTGTTGGCAGAGTTGAGAATAGGGTTTGTTTTAACCTCTCTAAGGCAAGCTGTAACCGCTGCGTAGGTTTGGGTCTTTGGTGGCTCCAGGTTAGCATCAATCTGATGATCATTTGGGGAGTCGTCCTTGGGAGGTTGGTGGTTCTCGGAGTAACTTGTCAACTCGAGTACACAATTCAGCAAGTTGGCGGTTCCCCGTCCACTTTGTGTGACTTGAGTCGTCTTTGGAGGGTCCTTTGTAGTAGGCCAGCGGAATGCGGAGTAATTCACCGATTTGAGCCCATCTCTTAACGGATTGGCGGGTCCTGGACTGGTCTGGAGGGTTGGATCTGCCTTCTGGGAACCAGGGTTTAACTCTTGGGTTTTCAATACAAGTATTGAAATGTCATTCATGACATTATCAAGGGCTCAAGAAAGGTTGTTGGTTTTTTTAAGGTCCAGGCGGAAAATAAATGATTTATTGTCATTTTCATAATTTTCACTATTTATTTTGACATTTATTAGCATTTTTCATTTTATTGTTTTATCTCTGAAGATAACAGAATTTGCATAATATGAAAATCAGAAAGCTCAGCTCTCTTAATTCAAAGAGCCCCAAAAAATATCACCAGTGCTAATGTCAGTGTATAGGAGTGCCATTTGGGCACCACAGTTTTTTCATTTCCTCATGGTCAAAAATCAAACTCACAGAATTTAATGATTTTGGATTAATGTGAAAAACAGAGACCTGGGAACATCTAGCAGCAAAAGTATTTAGGAGGATGGAACAAGTGAAACCCCATACCACAGAAATGAGGAATGTCACTACAAGCTCTCAAGCTGAAGTGGCGTGCAAGCCCTAAAAGCTATTTAAATGATTGGTACAACTGCTTTGAAGGGTACCAAATTTGGAATAAATTTAGTTTCAGCATTTTTTCAAAAGCCAGAAGAAATTATTCTATTATAATAAATTTTCAATTTTTTAAAATTTAAATAACGATGTTGCAACATCCATGGTTATTCCCTCTCAGGAAAGTAATTCCTGGAGTGATTCCCCAACTAACCATTAAGTTGGTGGCACTCTTATCAACCACCCATCTAATACAGGGATCAAATCTTTTGAGTCCTAAGTGGAACATTACTTGGACAAGCTCATAACTATCATGACATACATGGACAGTATGTGGCTCCTCATGATACTATATAATCCTCTAAATTCATATTAATAAAGGATCATTAACTTCTTA
This sequence comes from Entomophthora muscae, assembly GCA_014839935.2. Classification (NCBI taxonomy): domain Eukaryota; kingdom Fungi; phylum Entomophthoromycota; class Entomophthoromycetes; order Entomophthorales; family Entomophthoraceae; genus Entomophthora; species Entomophthora muscae. The sequence continues at coordinate 78,055 of QTSX02004394.1, forward strand.
TTTTACCCCTTATTTTCATTTATTATTCTTCTCAGAAGTATATACTCAACACTAAAAAAAGATAACAAATAAAATCATGAGCCACAACTTTATCTGCCCCTGCTAAGCCAGACAGAAACAAATAAAAACCAATTTACCAGCCTCAGAATTCCAACTAATCAAGTATGACACCTATGATCCTGATGATATCTAAGCAGATGTTCTACCTTAAGATGAGACTTCCTCTAAACTAGTGAAGGGATGAAACCCCTGGCAAACTTTTTGGCAGGGCTCTGAGTTAGAAAAAACCTGTAACTTGACTTAATTAACACAAGATCTAATGTCAAGCCATATCAAAACAAGTTCACAAGCCGAGAAGCCATGGCTTGATTAGTATATATGAAGAACAGAAAGTTCTCTGAGATAGCCCCCTATAATAAGACACACATTTCTTTTGAAAGCCACAGTTAGTTTAATATAACTACTTATTTCAAAATAAAGTTAGTATCTAGTCCAAAGCACATTTTGCCACTTTTATAGCTCAGCTGGAAACAGCAGTTACAAAAGCAAGGTCTTTTTCCAGCAGCAAGTAGGTTTCAGAATTTTTGAGATTTCTTTCTACCTGAAATTTGCTAAATATGATGCTGATGCAACAATTGCATAAAATTTAAACTTTTAAAGCAGAATCTTTTTGGCAATGTCAAGCTTCTATCTCTGATAAAGCAATACTTTGGATGTCATTTTTTCTTGGTGAGCTGTAGGTATATCAGAAAAGCAAATTGGTTAGAGTTAGTATATTCTCAGTACTCTGTCAAGCAAAAGTTAGTTAAGAAGTGTTAGAAATTCAGTTGTGACATCTTTTTAGGGGCTAGCTCAGGATGAGTTTGAAATACAAATTAGGATGGTTACAAGACATAAAGAAGATTAATAAAGAGGCAAAGATAGAATAGCATTTTTTGCTAAACACTTGGTTCTGAGAGCATTTGCTATTATCGGCCTACCTTTTTGACATATTGTAAATGTATGTTAATCCTTAGCTTTTGAAAACACATCAACTTTTATGAATTTCTTTTTGCTATATAAATTATAGTACTGGGGAACGTAGTCTTTCATAGCCTGACTCACTATCACAGGCTAAAATGTGATTGTAGTTTAGGTTGCAAATCAAGGATTATTCAGGCAACTTAACCTGAAATTTAAAGTGTAGCTCTTAAATGGAATCAAATAAACTACAAAAAAGTTAAACCTTATGGTTAGAGCATCACAACCTGAGCAAAGAGAGGATACTTCAACTATGGCTTATTTAGTACCCTCTAATATCTTATAATAGGTCCTGCCAAGGTCATCAACAACATTTGGATTGGCACCCCTCTCAAGGAGATACTGCACCATCTTTTCATCTCTGTCTAGGGCAGCTCGATGTAAGACCTAGAAAATAGAGTTAAACATTGGTATGGTTTTGACAGATGATACAATTGCATGAGTTTGCTTGGCTTTTAAAAAAGTTAAATTAAGTATTAGTTGAATTGAAGAAGTTAGATCTTGGCTCAACAAGGCTTTTCAAATTCTACTACCAGAAGCTTAAAACACAGCGGTTATATTAACTTATTTTAACCAAAATACTACTCTTGAAAGCCATCCAGTTTTTTCTTGGATTACATGTTGTTTGCCAGGAGGATCACCTTATGCAAAGCTTTAAAATCAAACTAGCATGCTTTGCTGCTCAAGCAAAATCATGTATTTTTAAATCTCTTACAGACACTATATAACAGAGCTGACTAAGAAAGGAAAGATATGAATTGAGGCCTTTTAATGGCATAAAAGCATTTCAATCTTTAAATAGAATATAATGTAAAGCTAAAACAATCAGCTCAGTTGAAGATAACTAGGCTTAGCATCAAGTGCTATTCAGTTAAACGCACCAAATCAAAGATAAATAGTTTAAGCACTGTCATTGAGTAAAAGCATTTTAGTGAAGTGCACAAATGCTAAAATGAGTTGAAAATAAAGAGCTTGAGTTTACTGTAACTTTAAAATTATTATAGCTGACCCCGGTAAACACTTGTTTGATCAAAAGTAATAAAGCTGAATTCTATAGGAATTGCTGCTTTATTCTACCGCTTTAGATTTTTTAAAACAAAGAACGTTTCAGTTAAATTAGCTGCACCCCTCAATGTTTTCACTTGATTATCAAAAATCTATCACAAATTCAAAGGACTGCTACAAATAGAAGTAGTAAAACAGGCAGGTGAAAACAATCAACTCTTTCTTGATTTGGAATTAAATGAAAAATCAGAAATAAAGGAAAAGGATATTTAAACATTTTGAAGCTAAAAGATTCCTTTTTTACAGTAAATCTGTTTAAAACGTTACTTATACTAAAAACAAGAGGTGATCAATCTATATTATCTAATAACCCCACTAATAAGATAGTTAAATTAAGAATCTTCATTTATTTATACAGCCCAAGCAATAGAAATTGAAAAGAAACACTTACTGTTGTTTTTAGACCACGAGTTATAGAATTGATATCGGCGCCCGACTTGAGTAGTAAATCGCAGATGCGGTAGTGCTTTTGTTTTGCAGCGTAATGCTGGCCAACATTTTAGCTTTGAAAAGGATGCTCCATGAAAATATCAAACATAAAAGCAGCAGCCATAGAAAATTAAATGCTAGGTACTAAGTATGCCAAAAAATTACTTTTTTAGACCAAAAGATTATAAAAGCAATCAGTATAAAAAGTAGCCTCTTTTAAGACAAAGGATCTAAAAAGCACTACCTAAAAGACAAGCCTATTTAACACGCCTTAAAAAGTAAACAGGAAATTATTTGCTTTTTTGTGTTCAAAATCATCTCAAACTCGGTCTGACCTGGTTTGTAAGGTAAAGCTAAAAGTACATCAACCTAAACATCTTAACCTACCAAAGGGCAATAACCTGCTTTATCCCAGGCATTAACTAGGCACTTTGCATCGGTTGCCTGATCTAAAAGCTGTTGTACCTTATTTACCTGCCCCATCAGACAGGCAAAATGGAACGAGCGTTCAAACTCCAGCTCGTCCAAGGTCTGGCCATATAAAATCGCCGAGTTTATTTCTGAATGGGAGGAGCAGTCGTGAGCTTTATCACACATATTAAAGTATATAGTCTAGGTTAAAAAAATACAAGATGTAGAGCAAAATCCTGCTTCATAGCTGGACCTATATGAATCTAATAATTTGAATCCCAATCAGCGAGGTTCAATTCTCAGATACCCACCTCACTTCTGAAAACGTCATTTCCGACACCAATTTTTTAAAACTCTTTATTTCCGACACACATTTTAAACTACAAATTTATAAAGCTTTATTTCCGACAATTTAAAAATTATAACTAAGAATATAAAAATTAAAGCATATTATTACTCAAGTAAAATAAATCCACCAAATCAAGAACGTAAAGCATATATTTTTTTAGCAATAAAAATAAGGTTTCTACTTTATAAAATCTTTTTTGTTAAAAGATATAATAAATATTTATAGAGTTAGAGATAAGTTTCTCGGCAGTTCAATTTTAAATTTAATAGTGTACATCAAGCCTTTGAGGTATCCATATACTATATGTCAGGATTTCAGGATATTGACTAATTAACAGATTCAACAAAATAACACGGGCCAGCTGTCAATCACTCTTAGGAATGGTTTCAATAGAATGATGTGGGCTGGGGATTTGTGGAATCAATGATCAAATCATATCCTGGCATCAACAAATTCATGCATTCAAATTAATGAATGGAACACACAATTACTGCTCATTAATGAGTTCCCTTCATCAAGCACCTCAATATGCACTTCATAATAATTACTATTATAAAATTAAATTGTATCCTAAAATAAGAGGGCCATCATAAGAACCATCATCTGCATTATGTCTAGCAGAGCCCAACATGGACTGAGCCACCGGGCCAAACACTCTAAGATAAAAAGTCCTGAGCCTATTGTATTAGAGTAGCTCTGATTAGTGTAACAATCATCTCATGAACTAGTAGCCAATCACTGGCTAGCTAGCCCTGGATAGTGGCCCAGGAAGGCAGCTGAAAAGAGATTCAGCTGTGCAGCATGTCTAGAACACACAGTAAGCCGAGGAAGTTGTCAAGCGAGCTTCCACAAAATCCATCCAGAAAAGGCTGGGCCTCCTGCCGTGCTGACCTAATGCTACTTCAGTCTCTTTCTAGTGTTGTGAGCCAACTCAGATAAAACGCCAGCAGGCAGGCTGCCTTAAAGCCAGTCTACTAGAATAAAAGACTGATAACTCTGTATTGACTTGCTGATTGATCCAAGTCCTACTTCCTTAATATGATCCTCTCTTAGGCTTTATTAGTAGAGCAAAAGATGATAATGTTGTCATACAGTATTAATTCATATACTGTAAATTCAGAACCTGAACGTAAAAATGCAGGATTGTCAAATCCTTGGTCCAAATTTTGAATCACTTTTGCGGGATGGCCTTTTTTAATTAAATTGATTTTTGTGAGTATTTATTTGAATATTTGAAAATGCAGGAACTCATAGACACTTTGCAAAGTTCAAGTCAAGCTGCATATTTTCTATGAACAAAATGAATTAACTGGAATCAGATTTGAAGCGTTCAAATCCATCAACCATTTTCATTAAGTTTACTATGTTTTTTGAAATTGCAGGATTGTCAAATCCAAGAACCAAATTTCAAATCACTTTTGAATGCCACTAGTAAACTCAGATATTAATTGCGGGAACTGGAATCCAAATTGAATGTACAGTAAGCACACTAGTAAACATCAACCCAAATCAAGAAGCTCCACCACAACTAAAATCAAATGAAAAATTCAATCTCAATAACCATAATTAGACATTAAAAGTTATTAAACTTTAAAATCATCCAAACCCGGAAAGTATACAATATTATTCACTTCAAATCACGGATATAGAAACTCTGCTACTATTCAAGGCTATATCAAGAGAAAACAACTTTCCACAACTAAACCAATAACTCCAAATAAATACATATTTAATCTAAAAATATATTTTTTATTTTATTTTTATGGACCGTCAATCACATTCCCAACCCGCTCCTGCACCAGCCCGCGGGGCAGCCTGTCCATGAGGGCGTCCCAGAGGGTCCAAGAACAGACCCAGAACCCAACTTGAAGGGAGTCATGCCAATACACAGGCCTCCCAAGGTGTCATTGCCAGCCAACCACCTCCCGCGTCCCAGGCCCAATCAACCAGCTTGAATCCCAGGCAGAAGCCACTCTCAAGGCCTGCTACCAAAGTCTCTTACACCAGGGTCACCGGGAACACTGAGGTTACTTATACCTCCACTGTGTACCCAGTTGTCACCCGGCCCTGCACTCTTGACCCAAGAGTTGCTACTTCCTGCCCCCGCATCTTTGACACCACCTACGAGCCATTGGCAGCCACTGTTGAGCCATCTGCGCCTGTGATCTATTCCATCATTGACGGCGCCAGCGCAACCAAGTGTGATCCCACCTTCTACACAAAAGTCCCTGTCCCCTGTGTCAAACCTGGTAGCCAGGATGCCGTGGTACCTGCCAAGGGCCGGTGTTGGTTGACAGATAGTGAGCGTGAAGCTCTCCTCAACTGCTTGAATGGGGGAATGGCAGTTCAGGATATTGCGTCCCAATTTGGTGTCACGGCCAGGTACATTGCCAACATCAACACCAAGTATGGCAATACCGGGCAGATTGCCAAATCCACCAAGGCTAAGCGGCAGCCAAAACTCTTGCAGCCTGTGCACATTGACACAATCAAGCAGTGGGTAGCCAGGGATTGCCACCTGGACACGCTTGCTGTCCAATCAATGCTTGCCACAGAGTTTGGGCTTTCTGTTTCTAAAACCCTTGTTTACAAAACAATGGTTGATTTGGGCTTCTCTTGGAAGGTGCTCGGAGTTTCTCTGTACAACAGAAACAGTGAAAAGACCATCAAGGATCGACACATTTATGCCAAGACATATCTGGCACTAAAGGAGACTGGCAACGTACAGTTCTTCTATATCAATGAATTTTTGTTTTCCTCCTCACTAAGATCTAAAAATGGGTGGGTCGAGAAGGGGTCCAAGGACAGTGTAGCCCATTGTGCAGCTGTCCTTTCCAGACCTATTCCATGGTTGCGCTTCTTGGTCCTTGCGGGTTGGACCAATACCAAATGATCAAGGGTTCTCACAATAGCAGGACTTTTCTTGATTTTCTCTGAGTTGTCAAGGAGTACCTTCGGAAAAAATTATAGCGGCACAACCAACATTGTTGTGCTTGATAATGTTGGGCTCCACAAAGTGGATCTGGTTGTGTCTGAGTTCCCCCCCATTGACAAGAATAGCCACTCCTCCAGCCACCGCCTTGCTGATTGTCCAATGAGACTTCTCTTTCTCCTGCTGTATTCCCCATTACTGAATCCAATTGAGTAGGTGTTTGGTTGGATCAAGAATAAGGTGAAACAAGGCCTTCCTCAGGACACCAAGGACCTATTCAATATTCTTGAGGTCAGCCAATTTGCAATGCCACCCAATGTGGTGGCAGCTTTTTACAAGCACTCGGAATCCTTTCTCCCTAAAGCCCTGGCCTCCAAGTCAATCATATAAATGGGCTCTCCAGTTTACTTTGTTTTTATTTTTATTTATTTTGTTTTTATTAGGTCTCAAAAATTATTATTTATATATAATAATTTGACGTGTGATTGTATTATAGACATATAATAATACATAGAAAAGGTAAGTAAAATTAACTACACTAGGTATGAAGAATATATATTTATTATAATGCACTGAATACTTTATTGACTGTTGCGCTACCAAATAAATAAAGTAAAAAAGATAGAAATAGAATTTTTTATTTAAATAATTGTTAATTGTTGATGGTACTTTGGCTTTTTTACGCCACAAATTGGACCTTGCGTGTCATCATATGATCCTTGTTATTTCAGTGCTACTATAGCCACATGACACGGCAACCAATGATTTTTATGTATTCCTTACTAATCTGTACTTAGGACACAGTTCAAGTATATTGAATATGTTTATCAAATCATAATACAAGGAAAAGGTAATTCAAGTTCTAAACAATCATTTGTTTAGAACAATTTTGGAGCGGGCCGCATGATGCGGATAAATTCAATTCTCCATGTTTATCTTTGTGATAAATGGACCCGTACTTGACGAGTAGTAAATAAAAACATTTTTAATTCTTTTTTTATTTGATGTATTGACAACTATAACTAAAGTCTTTTAATATACTTAGATATATTAATATTATAATTTACATACTAAAATTTAAAATAAAAATTAAAATATTAATTATAAATCTTAAAAGTTAAATATTTAAGTTTAAATAATTGAAATATAAAATTTTTATTAAATTGTGATTTATTCAATTTCAAAATATTTGATATTAAATATGTCAATATTAAAGATTTTAACAGTGAATATTTTAATATTTAAAATAAAAAAATAAAATAAAAATTTTAAGTTGCAAGGGAAAATGATTTATTAGGAGAATGCAAATTGCAAGGGGAATGTGTTTATTCCGGGGAATTATACCCCAAAATTTAATTTTCAGCTAATGCATCTAATTGGGACCACATACTCTTCTGTATGTAGTGGATGACTCTGGTGCCAATTGCTAGAGGGGTGGCGCTCAACACCCTGGTGGTGGCCGACCGTCTTATAAAAGGCAAACAGGTGAGAGAATCCACTAGCAGGTTTTTTTGGGAGGGGGGGCATGTAGTACCTGTATAGAGTTGCCAATGCAAATGAATCATAGAGGACGTGCTCAACTGTCCTGTATCCCCGTGGTGTTTTCTGGCAGTCTAGGGCTACACAGCATATGTTGATCTGTATAGGTACATCTTCTATTTTTTTCACGTTGGCTTTCAGTATGCAATGGAGCAGGATTCCCAGGTACACTGCAACATGGATCCTTTGCGAGGTATATTTTTCTGAGAACATGCACAGTTTTTTGAACGTTTGTACTAACCTATTGATATAGGACGTTTGGTTGAACTTGAAGTGGTTCCGGGGGTGCCCAACTTGTATCAGCCCCCCAGGCCTCGGCGAACAATATCAATAAAGGCTTAAAATTATTCATGAGGACTGCATCCCCAACTTTGTTTGATAGAGCTTTAAAAATTTCATTAAAAATTGCAGATTTTAAATAATCATTTCCAATTTGAAAGTCATTTTTTATTAATTTTTTTTGTATTCATTGATATTTGTGAAGGGGAACCTTTGAACGCTTTCATATATGTATTCATCAAAGTTCAGTTTTATATCCCCGCAAATTTCATTCATTTCTTTGATTTTAATTGTTGATCCTAGTTCATAGGCTTCCCTTATCCATGGCGAGCACCCCGCAGGTGGTTGATATTCCCTATCTTGAGCTTCACTATTAAAAAAAGTATTCATATTCTGTTGAACTATTTTATTTATTTAATTTTTTTTATAGGGGCCACCAGTGACTGTCAATCCCCATAAAACCAACATGGCGTAAAAGCCGCCACTTCTGCGACCTCATCCCCATCCCTGGTGATGACTAAAATAAATATAAGTTAAACATAAAAAACTTACTGATTGTTTCCCCTGTGGCCCCCTCAGCCACAGGCGCCATATCAGCATACTTCATGAGCGTTGGATGCTCTTCATTAATTTTCTTAGGCTTAATTTTTCTTATTCTTCTTGCAACTTGTGCTTCCTCTTGATTTTCATTTAATAAAGCTTCTGTATTTCTTGATGCGCTTCTGCTTCTTGCTTGTGTTTCATTTTCATCTGTTTCCATTTGGTCAGTTTCCTCTTTGTTGGTGTTAATTTCCTTTTGAATTTCTGTTCCTTCAATTAGTTTTATCTTCTTATTTTTTTCTTTGGCCCCCTGCCAGAACTCCCACAAATTGTAGGCCGTGTTGTTGAATTCAAGACTTGATAAAATAGTTCCCTGTAGATTAAGTAATTTTTCTTTATTCTTTTCATCTATAATATTTCCCAACTTATCCATGGCATCTTCTTTTGACTGTATCAGTGGCTGGCCCTCGTTACCCAGCTTCCCTGTCACTATTTCCCTGATATTTCTTTCTATCTCAACAACCTTTTGAAGGTGTACATCTAATTTGTTGATTAAGTTATAGATTGTTGACATATTGTTCAAATTCCATCAAAAAACTGGTTTTTATAGTACTATATTCAGCGCATACATATTTTTTATCATCATTAATAAATTAAAGACAATAAACATAAATATTGCATTAAAATATTGCAATTAGACGTCAACTCTTGCTATTTTGATATTATGTGCATAACTCAATGCATTTTGTTTAATAAAATCTATTGTAAACTTGGCTTTTTGCATTATAATTTAATGAAATGGACTGTGTTTATATTAGGGCCATTAATGCTTAGTACAAATATTGAAAATTAGTGCATTTTATAGCCTGTATATTTACCTATTGGTAATAATTCTGTAAACTTTCAGTCGGATTTTACAAGGTAATAATAATGTAATGTGTTAATAGATTACTGTTTACTGTCATTAATTGGCTGATTAACTTTGCTGTGACAATTGTGCATTTTCTTATATTTCTGCACTAGTATCCAATTGGTTGGCTTCACATCCAATTGCACAGGCAATAGGAAAACAAGCTGCCACCCCAACCACGTCCAGTCTTGGGGTGGCGGCTTGTTTTCCTATTGCCTGTGCAATTGGATGTGAAGCCAACCAATTGGATACTAGTGCAGAAATATAAGAAACTGCACAATTGCTACAGCAAAGAAAATCAGCCAATTAATGACAGTAAACAGTAATCTATTAACACATTACATTATTATTACCTTGTAAAATCCGACTGAAAGTTTACAGAATTATTACCAATAGGTAAATATACAGGCTATAAAATGCACTAATTTTCAATATTTGTACTAAGCATTAATGGCCCTAATATAAACACAGTCCATTTAAATAAATTATAATGGAAACAACCAAGTTTACAATGGATTTTATTAAACAAAATGCATTGAGTTATGCACATAATATCAAAATAGCAAGAGTTGACGTCTAATTGCAATATTCTAATCCAATATTTACGTTTATTGTCTTTAATTTATTAATGATGATGAAAAATAGTATGCTCATAATTTTAAGCTATTTGTAAAATGTACAACATTGTATTAATTATGGGAAATGTTGCTAATGTAAAAAGAAAATATTATTAAGTATGAATTGAAAGAGAGATATCAATTTTAATAAGTTGTCACAAAGAAAAGATTTATTTACTAATCAAAGGACGAGAAGGGAAGGGAATGGGCAGAATGGACGTTGCCTTCATCTGCGCCTGTGAAAGGGGCGGCATCAGAGATAGTGGGGAGGGAATGGGTGGTGGCTTGGGAGTCAGGTTTGGAAGGCAGATGGCTTGATGGGGGGTTGGGGAGGCAGGGTTTGTTGACTGGGAAGGGGCGGCAAGAGTGGTTTGCTTCAATTGCTAAAATTCTTCTTCCTTCACATATACTGGCTTGACAAAACGGATGGACTGGCGTGGGGGGAGATGGGGGTCCTTTCTGGACTTATCACTATCACTATCACTTGCATAGAAGATGATGAGATCAAATAAGTCCTGGACAGACGCAGAAGGGAAAAGCTCATACCCCTTATCAATCTGGGTGCATAGTTCATTGTATGTGGCAGGCTTTAAGCGCCTGAAGGGAGAACTAAAATTGTAGAGACATACATCTGCATGATGCATGTCAGCGTAGTTGATGGGGTAGGACCAGCAGGTATGCCCTGCAGCCCTGATTTCTTGGGTAGCCCAATCCCGCTGCTCTATCTCCCCACTCAGTACAACTGTGTGCACGGTGTTTTGTGTGGCCCACTCCTCCAGCATAGCCTTGAGCTCTGTCTGGTAGGCATACCCATCTGTGGTGTTCAATATTGCTGAGTAATAATTGACGCCCAATGGGGAAACTGCCAATAAACCCCCAACAAAACAATACAAGATTGGTCCGCGCTTGTACACGTCAGATTTGATGCGCTTCTCTCCAAAGTCTTGGATACTGGCCAAGATCTTGGCGTATGATAGAAAGATGACGTCATTACAGGCCCTCATTGTCCTCCCTTTAATAAAATTAATAATGGTTGCATTGTATGGGTCGGTATCCACCAAAATGGGGCCACCAAGAACCTGATTGGATAGAATTCTGGCGGCAACCACAACTCCATGCATCCATGAATTCACCGTTCTTTTGTTGGTGAAGATGCCGTGGAGTCCCAACTGGAGATGTACCTGGACCAGGGGCATCTGTGGGTCACGTTCCATAATAGCCATCATAAGGGGATGGATTTTTTCACCATCAGTTGGGGTACAGGCACCAGTCAGGGTCTTCTTGGTAGGAGGCCACAGTTGGCGTGGGCTCTCAGGGTTGCAACCACAGTTGACTTTGCAAAACCCATTGCGGCCGCAATTTCCCCAAGGGACATAAGCTTGCCTTGCTTTTCAACCATTTTGAGAACAATCTCCGGGGTGATCAATTTTCTTCTGCGTCTTGCAGGCTGATTGGCTGGGGGAGGGATATGTCCATCTTGTGAACTGGTCAGTGCCATCTGAATAGCTGTTTTGGGGTTCTGGGCTCTCTGGGTGACCCCATGGCTAAAATGGCTGGTTCTGGATGCCATTGCTGATAAGAGATTTGGGTTGGCAGCTGCCTGTGCATGGTGGGCAAACAGGGCCATGCTGGAAGTTGCAGGGGAAAGAACAGACTTCTGTGTGACGCTTGCGGATGGGCCTGCAGGTTGGGAGTGGCCATAGAGGGAGGCTTCACTATTAGAAGACAGTGTAACCCTGCATAATTTTGTCAAGGCCAGGGAACAGCTCATTGACTTGGTTGTTGTTAAAAGAAGACATAGTAAAAATTTTATTATAATTTTAAACTCAAGAAGAGGAATGTATATTTTAGTCAATTTTATTGTTATATATGTCAATTTTGTGAATAATACAATCTAAATTTTAGCCAACCTAAAATGGAATAGGGTGATTTTTGAGAATGCCTATGATGCCTAAAAGAATTAGCACAAATCCACTCTATATCTTTTAACATCCTTTTTGAGACACCCATAAATTATATTTATTTCAAATTCCTCACAACTATGATTTGAAACTTGGTTCTTGGATTTGACAATCCTGCAATTTCAGATTTGTTAATTTTCATATGATGTCTATGATTTGTTTGATATACAGGAAATCTCAAATTTTACATAAGAATCCCGCATTTCTGATTCATGTATCCCACATTTGTTTGTTGGGTTTTGTCTTTTGTTAGTTGATTTATCTGCTCAAGAGATTTGAAATTTGCCAATTTAAATAAACCAAAAAAGTCAAATTAAATGGTTGATTTTATTAAATATTTTAATTATCACTCAGCTGAGTTGCCCGCAAAAGTGATTCAAAATTTGGACCAAGGATTTGACAATCCCGCATTTTTACGTTCAGGTTCTGAATTTACAGTAATCAACACAAACGTCACCAACTGCTGATACATTGATTGGCTGCTTGTTCATTGGGGTTTGCATTTATCTCCAATAATCACACCAGCGGTTCTTGACGCTTTCTTCTGCCCAAACTAATGCAACTCCGCTTCTTTAAATGTGTACAAACTAGCATATGGTTTGGTTTTCTCTGTTGTTTCCACTTCTCTTGAATTCTGGGGTTGTTAACCAATCAGGTGAAGAAAACTCTTGTTAGAAACCTCTCAGAAGGTTTCTGCCTTAAGAAACCTGAAATTTAACCCTCTTTTATCCCCAATTATCCTCTACTCCTATTTTATCTCACAAAGCACTATTTAAGTCAGCTTTTGATTATCTTTACTCTTGTTCCAACAATAAAGATTATTCTTCCCATTCTATCTTGTACACACTTATATACTGATACTTCAAAGGACCATGAAGGGAAACTACTTCCTGTTCTGGTTTCTATTCTCTCTTCTGTCTGGTGTCCTTTCCTTTGAAGGGCCACCCCAAACCACTGACTGGTGCAACTATCCCCAGAGAACTCTCACCAAGAGGAGTCTCTAGCTCATGGTTGGTTTAAATACCCTTCTGGACATTGGGGTAGCAAATTCAACTATGGCTGTTCCAATCCTAAGCCTCTTGAAGCTGAGATTTCACTGGTTTGACCCAACACGTCCTTCTATCTGCTCATGTACCTAGTAGGGTATTATTTCCTAGGAATTTTTAGCTCCCTGATATGGAGATTTGCCTATCTAGGCCACTTTAGTCATCTTGCAATGGTTACAGTTCCTATTGGTTTGGTTATTGCAGGGTTAAATTTAGGGGCCTTGGCCCACAAGATTGAGGATTCATTCCCTTTCAAGTGGGTCCCTGGCAGTCAGAAGTGCCACCAAATATTCTCTAGTTGGTGTCAGGGTGCAACCCTTGTGGTGCCTTCTCTTCAGAAGTAGAGATAGGGCAGATAACCAGGCTGAAAGACAGAGCCCACCAGAGGATTAGTACTAACTTGAATATGTAGGAAACAAAGCATCTAACCTAAGACCAAGGTCCAATAGCAGGGATTTTAGTATCAATTATACCCCAAAATAGTAATATACATAATACCAAATATCTTGTTAAAAATTATCTATGAGATGACATGTCAGGGAACCAACCTTGGGCGGGCCTCAGGCTGGGCAGGCAAAGCTCATCATAAGATTGGTGCTAACTTAAATAGGTATACCATAGAATTTCCCACCCAAGACCACAAGCCAGAAGCCAGGATGGTAGTGTCAATCACCCCAGAAAGGGTGACATAAACTATTCTAAACAGCTTATTAGATTTGTCTAGGGGGAGTTCAGAGGCAGCCACAGGCATCAGTCTGGGGGTGAGAAGCGGCATCATGTCTAGTTGATAGGTAGGGAGAAAGTTGTATTTATCTTTAAACAGTTGGGGCTCAGTGGTAAACCAAGGGCCCTCTCTGTTAAATCTGGATAATTATTTAGTTTGGACCAAGGAATCATGAACTATTATACTGTCAGAGGTATACTCTATGTGTCCAGGTTTCAAATGATACTCTGTGAAGTGGATGAGACCAAAGGAGGCACCTGGATGAAAAAAACTTGTGGGCAGCAGGGTAGAAGGGTTGGAGTTGAATTAGCAGATAGCTAAGATAAAATATGGCAATAATTTTGGGAAACCTTACATCTCATAATCTTTATTAAAAAATGGCAATAAAGTCTGGCACAGATTTTATGAGTTCATATAGTACCCTGCTGCCAGAATTTAACTCTAATAATTAGGAATTATCATAAAATTGGGAAATGTGAACCCAGGTGGGAAGGACACCCAAGTTTTTAGGCAGTGAAATGGCACTGTTGCAGAAAAGATTTTCATTGGCTAGATCTTAAAAAAAGGTAGTAAAACCTTTTTTTGGAGCAATATCCTTGGGTGTGGCCTTCTGGTTCATATGTCTTTCAAGGGTGGGGCTCTGATTGGCTACCAAGGTAGACATCAAGCCCATCAAGTCAATGACAGGAGCCTCTTTGCCTCTATTAGGAAGCTTGTTATGACTTTTATTAGGCGCCATTATTGGCAAGTCTACTGTCAGGATGTAATACCCAAGGGTAGTGCATACTAGCTGCATCAAGTATGGCAGGAGGTTTAAAATTTGGAACACTGTCAAGGCTGTGACAATGGGGTAAATAGCCATCATCCATCAAAACACCTTGGTAGGGGTGTTGTACCGGCTGAAGCTACTGGCAAAGTACGTCAAGATGTAGTACATGGAGATGTACAAGGCAACATACAGGGTGGAGTGGGGTGACACCAGGAGAGGCCAGGATCCAGCATAGGAATAGTTGAAATGTGCCGGCTCTTCATAATAAGTTTGGCCAAGTTCTTCTGGTGAAGGTCCAAAGGTGGCAGGACCAGGTTGGTACCCTCTAGGGTAGGGACAGAAACAGCAATTGTGCAAACACAGTATCACAAAACCTTTTTTTGGATGTTTTGGGTTGGGTCACAAATTTTTTTGGGTGGATTTGTGCAGTAACTTTTAGAGTAGGTCACAATTTGTGCCTCACTCCATTGTGTAGACCACAAAATATAAAAGGAAAGCGGGTTTCAAATATGAAACAACTGGTTTCATTTTGTGAAGGGGCACATGATGTAAAATTAGAATGGTTTTCAAGTGTGAAACAGATGGTGCCATTTTGTACAAGGCACAGGATGTAAAATTAGAGCAAGTTCAGTTGTGGGACTTTATTTTTAAAATTGAATTTATTAAAGCTTTACCTGCCATTACCTCACAATGATATATTTGATTGTACCACAGTTTGCTTTAGATAATTATATTAAAACAACAATCAAAATATTTATAAATATCTACTTCAATTAAAAGGAATAGATTGCATAATTATGATTTGACACAACATAAAACCACATGAGATTGTACTCAGTCACATCACAATTCATGCAGATTTTTTGTGACTTTAGGAGCAGTGCGCAAAATGTGGCAGCTGCAATTGTGTACTGCTCCCTAAAAACACAAAACAAATCTTCATGAATTGTGATGTGACATGAAGGTCACAAAAAGAATTGTGCCTGTCTGCCAAAGCCACAAAACCAATTGTGACAGGCAAAGCTTGGTCACAAAACCAATTGTGTAGATTTTGGTGCCCGTCTCCCCCTAGTACCCTCCAATTCCTAGGAAAACTGTGAGCACAGCTGTGAAGATGTGATGATTCATCTTCACTGGGTTGGGGATTGAGGGGTGGTTAAATCTAGTCTATTGGCTTGAGTAGGAGTAAGAACTAACTGATATTATTGAGGAGGTATTCTCTCAATGATAGCATAACCTATCACTGAGAGGGGATCCTTTATTTATAGTATCTCCTACTGTGCAAAGTTTTGAAAGTGGGAGTGAAAACAGGGAATGGGGGATCCCAAAAGTCTGGGTGGTGAAGGTTGGAATTGGGCAATTGGAACAGGGTCAAACCTTTGTTCACCTACTATCTGTGGCTGGATAGGCAATTCCTAGCTGAGGCCAATAGATCCTGGCTGGTCCATGGCCAGGAGGGAAAAAAGGTTCATGGTTTCTTCATGGCTTATTTTTAACATGGGTGGCAGAGTTTGGCAAGGGTATGGCCCCAACTACATGGTCTGGGTCCCAGATCCCCATTGGTTAGGACCAGGATAAATGGTCAAAGTTTTGGAATTGATTGCAGGTTGTTCTGGACTGCATGGGGTTCCCTCTATTTTTAATACTTTAAAAGAGGGCTTTTTTGATTGGCTACTCACCTCAGTGGGATCTGATTGGCTGGAGGGGAGTGGGCCCTGGGATTTGAGTGGCAGGCTGGGACCTGGGAGGCAAGTGGGCTGGCAGAAGGCCCATTGGCAACTGGCGGGCAGGTGGGGGGGGGGCTGGCTGGTAGCAGGCTGGCTCGCAACTTCCTAGGCTGTGGGCAACTGGTGGGAGGGGTTGGCGCCTGCCCAGATAATACATTATTCCAGCTTGGATTAAATTCTGTTCAGACTTTAATCATTTCATTTTTGCCCTGATCTAGGAATGAAACATCCTGTTGGTACTGGGGATTCTTAGAGTAAAATGTTCCATTCTTATTCCAAGATAGAATAATTGTAGAGATTTGATTAGTGTCAGGAATATTCATGACACAGTATTATTCATTAAATTAAGCCAAAAGGTCCAGCCTAGATGGGAACTACATTTGAAATCACAGACTAATGCAAAAGAAGGAAATTGCAAAAAGCCTAATCAAGAGCCAGATCAAGTTGAAGTGAAATTTCTGCATGAATAACTGGTTGCATGAAAATGATGTCATTTCATGTGTGCAACTGGTTCTTTCCAAATATGAATTAGATTTTCATGTCCAAACCCACATTTTAAAGCCCTTATTATTTCCAATCTTTATTATTAAGCAGTGAGCACCTGTCAAGAACTCAGATTATGAGCACATTTGAGTAGATTACAGGACTCTGAAAATAAATAGTGTCAACTTCATTTGACATACATGCAATTTATTTTCTGTACCCACTATTCCTACACAATATCCCCTCACTACTTTTAACTAAAAATAAACAATTCTAGACCTTTTGATAGCTTAACTATCATTGAAGTTATACCCAAGCTTGGAATCTTTTTCCTTAATACATTATATAAAGTAAGTTCTTCTGTGTCTAAAACAGCTAGGCTTTACACTACACTGACATCCTCATTTTCAAGATCATCTACATTTCAGATAAGAGAGAATTCAATCCCAAAAAATGAGGGTACCCGGCCTCTTGGACCTCAGGGCTGGCAGCCTGTGGGCTGGCTTGACCAGGGCCCAAAACCTGTTCCAAGTCTTGGATTTTGGGAGGAGAAAAAATGACATTCCTGGCATTTCAGGACTGAGAATTTAAGTCCCTACTGGAAATTTCTATTTTGTTGATATTTATGCCAAGACTTCTTTTTGATTATTTTTTCTTGTTTACTATCTTTGGCATCTATATTTTCACAAATAATGAAATGTTTCAGCCCAAACTGGTGTCAGCTAAAAGCCCTCAATTTCAGATATAACCCTACTCTTGACAATATATTTCTGATTTAAAATTATGAGTTAATCCTGCTTGAACGTAGTTCTTCTATAATCTACTTTTCATAGATTTAGGTATAAAAGCCCTCACAGTTATACAGTAGTTTTCAAACCTGTTGAGATAAACATATATTATTCAGTTTAGAACACATGAACTCAGTCTAAAAACAAAATCAAAGTGGATACAAATCTATTGTAGTTTAATATAAATTCCTTGATTTTTGATTTTTTTAGACTGAGTTCATGCGTTCTAAACTGAATAATATACATTTATCTCAACAGGTTTGAAAACTACTGTATTATTTTAAGCAATTCAATCTCCTCCTTTTTAGGTCATCAATAAAACTATTATCTCAATAATAGCTGTATCTTTTTTATTTATGATAAATAGGAATTTATTGGTGATAGTTGAGCACAGTCTTTGAGACATCTGCAGCTTCTGTTGAAAAAGTCAGAAGCCTTACAGGGGAGGTCTGAGTTCAGACAGGTAGTTGGGCTTTGGGGTAGGAGGTGAGTCCATTGGGACTTGGTAAGCTGGAAAGTGATTATAATTGTCCTTAAACAACCTGGGTTCAGTGGTTTATCAGGTGCTCTTGCAGTTGAATAGGGTGTGTTCTCTGGTGCAGGCCAATGAATAAGATAAGTAGTTTTCAAACCTGTTGGGATAAATGAAAAAATTTCAGTTCAGAACAAATTGATTTAGTCACACAACAAATTTCAGCTGAAACTAGTTGATGGTCAATTTACTCAATAAAAGTTCTATTTATTGATGTATGAATTACAAAAATAGCTAATCACACAACAAAAATAAAGTCAAATCCCAAAAATGAGACAGTAAATAAAAGTGCTTCATATTCAAAAATACAAACCAGTCACATTCTGAAGCAATCTACATCAAATGTGATAGTAGTTGTGTAAAAAAATGATACAAACAGGGAAAAATTTGGTTTAGTTGCAAAAGTGATATTTTTAAACATGAAACAACTAATTTTTTGACAGTCTTGATTATTTTGGGACTCAAAATAGAAATAGTGGATTTTAAGAGTGAATACACCAAAATATATTCAGGGAACTACAGCATTATTTTCAATTTATGTGCTTCTAAATTTGGCCATTTATGACTGAAAGAAGGTCTCAAATAGGAGCACAAACTTAAATAAAATCAATACTCTAGAAATACTTTGCTTTTTTGTTTTTAATAGAAATTTTATTTCTGTTTTAAAAATGGTTTTTACAAGTGACATGACCTTTGATATTGTTGAGGAGCAATATCAGGAGCAACTCCAAGCTCAGTCTAATGATCAAGGTGGTTTAACTGTCATGGCCCCCATCTATATCCAACTAATCTTAAGTTGTGAGGAGGCTGAGTTTTATGTATCACCAGTTCCAGCTATGGGTTTGTTTTCTGACATCTCTTATTAGGAACCCCAAGACCAGGCTCAATCTGAGCTTATGCCATACTTTAAAGCCTGAGAAACTGTGGCCCTGTGAGAGAGGGAAGCTAAACTTGGCTCTCATCCTGGGGGGAAACCACCAGGATGTCACCCAGTGTAGGACTGGGACAGCTGCTCAAACAGGTGTCCATAGGAACAAGGCAGGAGACAGTTGAGGAAGATGAGTGTTCAGACTCATCAACAACATGCCAACAAGTAACCAGGAAGTACGCTTAAGAGCATAATATGAGAGCAGTGGAAGTTATGGTGTGTTGAGAGCTTGTTTGCCCCATTGAGGTCAGGTGGCAGGTCTCCTCTTTCTGAAGGGTTTTAGAGATCATAGCAGGGGTGAATTCTAGGCTGTTACAGTTTAGACTTTGAACAAGACTTTTGCCTAAGAAGAGAAGAATATTAGGCTTTCCAGGGAGATAATCAAGAAGGTACAGAAATTGACCAGAGTTATCTCCCACCAACAAAGCAGAAGAAGAAACTCAGGCACATAAACATAGAGAGATCAACTATATAAGGAGCAGGGCAGGTGCTAGGGTGAAGACAACAAATTTTAGAGCAGGGACCAACATATTTGGGTTCCCCTAGAAATTTGGGGTACTTGGGTGTGAGTAGAGGGGACCAAGTGAGAAATAGCAAGCAAAACTGAGGATGACACACTCATTTTTGGCTTAAAGTGAGGCCCAGGCTGAACCAGGAGCCCTTAGACGTCTCTGAGAGGAACTTTGGCAGCGGCGGTTTGAATACAAAGTCAAGTTTTGAGCAAAAACAGAATAACTTCAAGCTTAAAGTAAGTTTTTATTTTTGTTTCATAGCTAATTTTTAGGTTCAAACTTAGTTTTAAAAACAAAATTAAGTGTTCAACACTGATTGACACTAATATTAACTCTAGGGGGCCAAGATAAAAAGCCATAGTATTGTAACTGTGCTGTTTTAGCAGTGTTATAAGGGGAAAAATCTTTGGAAACTAGATAATATTCTTTAGTGAGAGATAGGTATTATATAGTCATTGTGAATTGTGGATAACAGGAACATGATAGTGTTGATCACACAGTGGGATGGTGAAGGGGGTGGCCTGATCCTGGTAATGAGTCAAGCGCCAAAACAAGGTATCCACTGTAGGGGATCAGCTTCTGTTCATATTTTTGTATTTGGAAATTTGAGTTGACTTCCTAGTCTGGCTTCAAGTGACCAGGTAATTGGATTGCGGGTCACAAACCTGCCTGGTTGGAACCTTGCTGGCGGGTTGAGCCTGCGGTTTTGATACCCCCCTCCAGCTGAAGGTTGGCCTCTTCTGGAGGCAGGTCGTCAGGGAGGTTGTCTGGAGCCCAGGCGTCATATTGAACCAGTTGTTGTTCTGTGGCAGGCAGGGTGGTTTTGCGTTGTTTTTGTCTTGCTCTGCAGGGTCTCAGGCAATCATGGTGGAGGATTTTGTCTTGTTTGCGCTTCTTGAGTCCTTGAACAAGGTAAGTATTATTTTCATTTACCTTCAGGATGATTACTGGGCCCACTTTTTTGGGTTGTAGTTTGCTCTTGTCAACATTCATGACCCAAACTTTGTCCCCAACTTCATGTCTATTGCAGATGGGGACAAAAGTTTTTTCTAAACGTTCATTCTCCTTCACTGTTTGTTTTCTGTTAGCCTCTACTACTTGAGGGTCCAAGCGAGGGGGGACTTGACTTGGAATTTCCAACTTGGGTCCTGTCAATGCTTGAATGATATTTGGCTGTGTGCCGTATACCAGTTCAAACAGGCTTTTCCCGGTAGATCTGTTCACTTGGGTTTGGCACACAAGTAATGCAGCCGGTAGCTGCTTATACCAGTCTTCAGGTCTCCCGGCGGTAAGCTTGGCCAAGGCCTGCACAAGGCTGCCATTCAGCTGCTCCACGCGTCCATTGGTCTGAGGATGGTAAGGTGTTGTCACTGTGTGCTGGACCCCATTCTTGGTGAGTTATATGTTGGTGTCTTCAGAGGTCAGTTCTTTGCCTCTGTTGGTTATCAGGAGTTCTGGCTTTCTGAACTTGCTGATGATTTCTTTTCCTATGAACCACCACACGTCATTGCCTGTGTGTATTTTTACTGCTTGTGCCACTGGCCATCAAGTGGCAAAGTCTATTGTGGTGATGATGTATTTCTTTTCATTGTGTTTTCCTGAAATGGGGCCCACAATGTCTAGGGCCCATACCTTGAAGGGTAGTTGCAAGCAAATAGATAGTACTGATTTAGGTGGGGTATTGCTTTTTGAAAATTTCTCACATACTTCACATTAGTCTAAGACTTCCTGCACATATGGTATAGGGTTAGCCATCATGCTTTGTGTTTGAGGGATTTGTAGAGGTTGAAGCTTTTTGTGCGCCCTAGGTCCCTGTGATATCGCAGGATTGTGTCAACTCATTGATGTGTGGGGACATAAGGAATAGTGGTTCTGTTGGTCATTTTTTGATGTAAGGTCCCATACACATCTGCAAATAAGTGTTTGTTCTTAATGACTGTTTCTTTTGTTATGTCTGTGGTGCCGGGGGGTGGAAACCCTCGTCTTTTGTCCAGAGCACCAGGAGAGGCCAGTCTGGGTTGAGCCCATTCTTGCCCCTTGTGGCTCTGACGTACAGGCGCAAGAGTGTGCCTGCCATGGCAAGTTCCAGACCAGGATTATATTGTATGACCATATTGAACCTCTCCAGGAGTTTCATCCAGCAGGCTTGACAACAGGATAAGTTTGCTTGTGTTTTGAAATATATAAGCAACTTGTGGTCAGTCAACGCCGTGAATTCCTCCTGTTGTTCTAGGTAACAATGCCATTTGACCAGGCAGTGCACAATTGAAAACATCTCCTTGTCATGTATAGTATATTGGCACTTGCTGTCTGTCAGTTTGTGTGATTCATATGCTAAGGGCAGGAAGTCACCATCATTGTTTTTGATTTGTAGTACTCTCTCAATGGATGTGTCAGAGGCGTCTGTCTCCATTTGATATTCCTCATCACGTTTGGGGTATTGTAGAATGGGTGCTGTTGTGAGATTCTCCTTAAGACGTCTGAAGCAAAGATCACATTGGGGTGTCCATACAAACTTAGATTTGGCACCAGTTATGGTGGCCAGGGGTGCAGTCAGGATGCCACAGTTGGGTATGAATTGTTGTACATAGGCAACCATTCCCAAGAATGCACAGAGTTCTGACTTGTCCTTTGGAGGTGGCATTTTTCAAATGGCCTGGATTTTCCGGCTGTCAGGTTTAATGCTATTTTTTGAAACTACATGTCCCAGGAAAAGCAACTGCTCACAGAAGAACTGACATTTGGAGGGCTTGGCCAGCAGCTTATGCTGCGCCAGGGTATCAAAGACTGCCTCCAAGTCCTTGTGGTGTTTTTCTACCAAGGGGCTATAGACAATAATGTTGTCCAGGTATCCCAAGGCGTGCTTGCAAATGTGGGGGGCAAACACCTTGTTCATGAAGTTCACAAAGGTTGACGGGGCATTTGTCATTCCAAATTTGAGTACCACACACTTGTATGAACCATATTTAGTGCAGAATGCTGTTTTGGGTATATCTTCCTCCTTAATACGGATTTGGTTGTAGCCTGCGGTTAGGTCAATCTTGGAGAAGACTGTGGCGCTGCCCAAGGCATCAAAGAGGTTGTCAATGAGTGGTAGTGGGTAACAATTCTTGATAGTAACTTTGTTTAGGGATCAGTAGTCTGTGACTAGGTGCAGGGTACCATCTTTCTTTGCTACAAAAGAATACAGCAGCATCAAAAGGAGACTGTGAGGGGTGGATAAGACCTTTCTCCAATGCCTCCTTGAGGTAAGCACATAGGGTGTTGTCTTTGTTTGGGGTAAGGCGGTAGATGGGTTGCGCCTTTGGTACATCTCCTTTGAGTTGGATGGAGTGTTGGATGTGTTTCTCTGGTGGCAACCTGGGTAGAGCCTCTTTGAAGATTTCTGGATGGTGGGCTACAATTTTTCAATCTTGAGGTGTAGTGGTGTCCTGGTCGTCCTTGAAGTGTATGATCTTGTACTGGCAGGAGTCCCACTCAATTGCCTTGAGGTTTTTTTCAGGGTCTCTGTAATGCGTACAAAGACGTGGTTGCGCAGGAGCTGGTCTACTGAGTCTGGGTAGATATGGTGATTGAAAACTTCATGTTTGATGGTCAGTACTGAGGTTGCCCAGTTTACATGGGGTTGTTCCTTTACAACCAGTCCAGCCCCAGCACAATGTCAAACTTGGGAAAATTGATGACGGGGCCCTGAATGGTGGAATGCAGGTTCTCTAGCATGACAGAGAAGGAGGCAGTTTTATTTGTCACAGCAATGCAGTGTTCATCAGCTAAAACCACGTTCTTAATCTGCAAAGGATTGGTGGTCAGCTTGAACTTGTCTACAAAGCTGCTGTTGACTAGGGTTCAATCTGTGCCCAAGTCCAGGAGTGCTGAGCCTGTGTAACTGCAAAAGAGGAAAGTATAAGACATCAGTTTATTGGGATGACTGGCAATAGTGTAAAGTACTGGGTCCTCTGAAGGCACTTGGATCATTGGGCATTGATCCACGTCCTTGGATTGATACTCATTGTTGGGCAAGTTGGGAGTTATGCGGGGAGAGCTTGGCTTGCTTAATGCTCTCCCCGGGCTTTTCCCTTGTCTTGGTTGCCTTGTGTGGCAGTGATACAGAAATAGGTACGGTTTGAATGTCCATTGTTCCAATTTCCATGTCCATTTCAGCCTGCAGGTTTGTGGTTCAAATATTGCTATTGTTCCCAGGGGGCAGTTGATTGGAGCGTCCAGTTGGGTGAGAATTTTTGGGTTGCTCCCTCTTTCCAGTTTGCATCTTGTGGAGAGCGTTAGACGTTTGTTCTGCTTTCTCTGCCTTGCAATACAGGCTTTTTAAGTTGGTCATTTTGTCCAAGTTTACATGTCTCATTACATGTAACTTGAGTGTGTCATAGCACATGAGGTGTGTAGCTGGAGTGTCAAAGGCCATATCTGAGGGGGCACATAGTTGGAGTTTCTTGTAATCTCAGGTGAGCTCCTTCACTGTGTTGCAACTGAGGTTCAAACCTTGCCTGCTAACGTATCTTACAATACACAGGGGGAGCTTGATGAGTTGCCCCTTGACGTATCTAACATTATGAATGGATCTGCTGGCAAGGTCAAATGGTGGGCACTTCATCCTAATTAGGAGTGTTGCCAATTTAACCTGCTGATCCCCGCACGACTTATTCCTCGGCTCCAAACCCTACATGGAACTTCCCACTATGCCACCCCCTTGTGGCCTCCCCATTTAGTATATTAACCACAATATCCTACAATAAACAATACCTTATTCTTATTATTCTGTCCTTTCCTATTGGACTGTTGTCTTCCCCAATTCCAAGTACTGAACTCTCATTGGTTCAGTTGCAACAACTGTGCCTGTTTGGGTTATATTCTTTACTTGGCATATTATCATGAGTGTGGTGTCCTTCAGCACAAATCTTGCCAAGAAGTCCTGCTTGAAGGTATCCCAATCCTTCACGGTGTGTTCTTCATGCCACTTGTTGCACCAGGTACCAGTGTTGTGTGTCAATCAGATGGAGATCTCTGCAATCCAGAATTGCTGTGGGCATTCCATTTGGGCCAGCTTGCTTTGGGCAGACTGGATCCATGCCGTGGTGTTATTGTTGTTGGCTCCAGCAAAAGGTTCCAAGGCGGTGCTTCAAAGTCTCTGGGCCACATAGGCTGACATGACGCTGTCCTCAGTTGCTCAAGGAATGTCAGCGGGTGCTTGAAAGAAACCTTGTGCTGACAGGGTGTTGAAGGCGGAGAGTGGGATCACCGTGTTATGGTAAAGGACAAAACCATCAGGTATCTTGGTACCAGGCGCGTATGGTGTCCATTCTAGTGGAAGGCCAGACATGATTCTATCAAGGATTTGTTGGCCGCAGCAAGTACGGGCACCAGGTGGAATTTTGGGGGATAAAGTAGTATGGAAACCTACTTCTGCTACCAATGTCAAAACTGTGCTGATTTAGCAGAGTTACAAGGGGGAAAATATTTGGAAACTAGATAATATTCTTTATTGAGAGGTAGGTATTATATAGTCATTGTAAATTGTAGATAACAGGAACATAATAGTATTGATCACACAGTGGGATAATGAAGGGGGTGACCTGATACTGGTAATGAGTCAAGCGCCAAAACAAGGTATCCAATGTAAGGGATCAGATTCTGTTCATGTTGTTGGATTTGGAAATTTGAGTCAATGTCCTAACTTGGCTTCAAGTGGCTGGATAAACAGATTGTGGGTCACAAACCTGCTTACTTGGAACCTTGCTGGCGGATTGAGCCTGCTGTTTTGACAATAGCCAAAGAGGGAGATCTTAAGGTAAAAAGGACATATTTTCTCTAATACTAATTTTAATAAAAGACTTAATAAAGGGGGGTCCTTTGACATAAATTTTATGTTTGAAATTAAAGCCTTTAATTTTGTAAGAATAGGCAAGCAGGGACCCAAAATGGGCCTGTTTGGGTTATAAGGGAGGAGTTACTCAACATTCAGGCCACTAGGAGCAGGGAAGCCTCCTGGTTGGCTGGTGAATAAAATTTTCCACCCCTGGTCAAGAGAACTGGAAGATTTCCCCACAATTTTTGGGCTGGAATCTAATCAATAATGGATCATGGGACATTCTGGTGCAGTTTCTGACTCTGATAAATTCACATTTGCAGGAACCAATGTGTCACTATTTTTATTGGCTTTCTCTAGTAATTTTTAAAATAGGGTGACACTAGGCCAAATAACAATCCAAATTGATCAGTGATTCCTCAACCATTGGGAAAGAGGAGCTGGGCAAGGATGATGGACCTTGGTAAGGGCACAACAAAACAAAGTGTTCATCAACAGTGTGTGCCAAATCAGCCAAAAAATGCAAAGGCCTGGTAGGGCTTTGGTTGGATTTCTTTGTGCGTCAAGGGAAAACAGTCCAATCCAAGGCCAAAGGGGGAAGTGACTTTACAGGCCCACACCTCAATTTAACCATCACCTGACAATTTGGGCTAATCAAATCAAGCCCTGCCTAATCTAGTTACCAGCATACTGTAAATTCAGAACCTAAACGTAAAAATGCGGGATTGTCAAATCCTTGGTCCAAACTTCAAATCACTTTTGCGGACAACTCAGCTGAGTGAAAAATAAAATATTTAATAAAATCAACCATTTAATTTGACTTTTTTGGTTCATTAAATTGGCAAATTTTGAATCTCTTGAGCAGATAACTCAACTAACTAAAGACAAAACACAACAAGCAAATGCAGGATACATGAATCAGAAATGCGGGATTCTAATGTACAATTTGAGATTTCCTGTATTTCAAACAAATCATAGATATCATGTAAACCTTAACAAATATGAAATTGCAGGATTGTCAAATCCAAGGCCAAATTTCAAATCAAAAATGAGGTGAATTTGGTTTTAATTTAATTTATGGGCATATAAAACAGGAAGTCAAAGGATCTAGAGTGGATTTGTTCTAATTCTTTTAGGGATCATAGGCATCCTCAAAAATCACCCTATTCCATTTTAGGACGGCTAAAATTTAGATGCTTGATTAAAGTAGATTTCAGAAAACGCTAATAATAAAATAGAGTTATGTATTACAATCTATATTTTATCAAGTTGATTTTTCCTTGTTTTGATAATTGTTTATTTTTTGTTGATAATGTGTTTGGTTTAATTGGATAACTTCACCTTTAGTTGCCTTGGCAATAGGAAATCAAGTTACCTTCACAACCACAGCTGGCCTTGGGGAGGCAACTTGATTTCCTATTGCCTTGGCAACTGGAGGTGAAACTGTCCAATTAAATGAAGGTGCATTATCAACAGCAAATGAATTATCAACACACTAAGGAAAATGCAACTTGATAAAAAATAGATTGTAATATATAACTCTATTTTCTTATTAGTGCTTTCTAAATCTACTTTAATCAAGCATCTAAATTTTAGCCATCCTAAAATGGAATAGGGTGATTTTTGAGAATGCCTATGATCCCTAAAATAATTAGAACAAATCCACTCTAGATCCTTTGACTTCTTGTTTGAGATGTCCATAAATTATATTTATTTCAAATTCACCTCATTTTTGATTTGAAATTTGGTTCTTGGATTTGACAATCCCGCAATTTCATATTTGTTAATTTTTACATGTTGTCTATGATTTGTTAGACATACAGGAAATCTTAAATTGTACATTAGAATCCCACATTTCTGATTCATGTATCCCGCATTTGCTTGTTGTGTTTTGTCTTTAGTTAGTTGAGTTATCTGCTCAAGGGATTTGAAATTTGCCAAATTAAATAAATCAAAAAAAGTCAAATTAAATAGTTGATTTTATTAAATATTTTAATTCCCAATAAGCTGAGTTGCCTGCAAAAGTGATTTGAAGTTTGGACCAAGGATTTGACAATCCCGCATTTTTACGTTTAGGTTCTGAATTTACAGTACCAAGTGTACCCCAAGAAACACTTAATAACCAATGATATTGTCAAGTAAATAATGAGCCTAAACCAAAGCAGCATGAAATTTGTGGGAATTGTCACCCATCTACAGTTCACTGAGGCAATAGTCAAACAAGCAGATATATTCTCAGCTCAATGATGCCTATCTTATCATACTTAACCTTCTACAGCGGGACCCCTGCCTTCAAATGACTGAGGTCTCTGTCTACTTGGGCTCCACGGCATATTAATTGCCTGCTGCACTGCATAGTTCTGGAAGCATGGGCTTGTGTTGGCATCCTGTGTTATAAATTGCACTATCAATGGTATTCCAATATGGCCTGCAAATTGCAATACTTGTAAATATCTGGTTTGGTTTACTTTTGACTTCAACAGTTTCCCCTTTCATAAATGGGTTAAATGCAATATCCACACATTTCATATTGTTACACCTTAGTTATTCTGATCCTGGTATGGTTTAAACCCAAGCAGCCCCCTTGTCTATCTAGTGAACAATCCCTGCTCCCAGTATAATATATAATTAAAATTCTCACTCTAAATAAAGACAAGTTTATATACATTTGTGTTAGCTTTTATAATCTTCAAGCTTTGCCTTTATTTTTAAAAATGAAGCTCTCTTAAATTTTTCCAGGAAATTAAGGTATATCCCCTTAATTTTACCCTTAATGCCAACCCAAGGCTAGCTTCAAACCTCAAACCTTTTTTATAAAGGTTTCCCGCTGTGTCCTCTTGGATGTTATCCCCAAGAGCCAAGAACAACACTGTAGATAATTTCAGCAAATGGGTTGAAGCTAGGGCTACCAAGAATACCACCCTAAAACTAGGATTAACTTCCCACTCCAAGATATTTTTTATTGGCATGGATTTCCACAAACCTTGCTCTCTGATAATGGTATCAAATCCAATGTTAGGTTGATCACATCCGTTGTGGAAGCTATGTGCACTCATTAGTTCTTCTTGGCTCCCTACAACCCATCAATTAATGAGATTGTTGAGTGCATCAATTCTACCCTTATCATCATTATGAGGAAACTTACTCTCTCTGATACTATCAGTTGGGATATGTTCCTCTCTGCTTCTCTCTTTGTGTAACTCTTATGCAAACACCAAGTAACTAGAAAATCCCATTTTGCCATGATTTATGGATGTGAGACTACCACCCTCTCAATCTGGGGACCCCAGCTAGTAGAGTTTGATGCCACTATCAACCCAGAAATCCATGTGAAAGAACTGATCAACTGGATTATTGATATTCAGGACTCTGCCTATATATCTGCCTATAAATTAAAATCCCTGGAATTATCACCTTCAAATGCTTGCAGAGCCTCCCTCTTTAAGTTTCAGATAGATGATCTAGCTCTATATCATTGGAATTACGGGTTGTTGTGCACACAAACTGGACTCTCTATGGGTTGGTCCCTATGAGGTCACGTTTAGGAAGAGATTTGAGTATAGCGTCAAGCTGCTGTCCTCTGGGCGCCCTTTCTCTAAGTTTCATTCTAAATTCCTCCGCAAGTAACAACTTCCCGCATCCAATCTTGAGGGGGGAGATGTTGTAAATCACGCTACCAGTGCTTTTTTGATATAGCCTGAAAACTGCAATACTTGTAAAGACCTGACTGGGTTTTATTTTGATTTCAATAGTTTCCCCTTTCATAAATGGGTTAAATGCAATATCCACACATTCTTTATTGTTCTACCTTAGTTATTCTGATCCTGGTAAAATTTCAAATCTAACCAGCCCCCTTTTCTATCTAGTGAACAGTCCCTGCACCCATTCTGATATATAAGTAGGATTCTGGCTCTAGATAGAGACAAGTTTATCCACATTTGTGTTGGCTCTATAATATTTGAGCTTTTCCCTTAATTTCCACTAAACTGAAACCCCTTTAATCTTTCCAAGAAATTAAGGTACATCCCTTAATTTTGCCCTAAAGGCTAACCCAAGGCTAGCTTCAAACCTCAACCCTTTTTTTAAAAAGTTTTCCCTCCCTGTGCTCTTGGATGTCTTCTCCAAGCACCCAACATAGCATATGATGTGAGAGGGGGACTTAACACCCCTTCAGTGAGCACCAGATTTGCTGAGCTGGGCTCTACTGTATTGAAATCAGAGACAGCTTGGCAGGAAGTGTTCACAACAAAAGGCTTACTGCTTGAGCTAAGTCGGAGGTGGCTACTGGGGCAGTGCAACCAGATAAAGTATATTGCCGCTTTGCCCTGGATTAGGATGATGGAAAGTATCAGCATTCCTAAAGGGTAGGGAGAGGATTCTTGAAGCTTGGAAGATGCAGGAGCAGAAAGAAGATTAAATGAGATTCCCTTGGAAAAGAAAATCCTCGTAAACACTGAGGGGATGGATCTTTGTACCCTTAGTGGAGATACCAATTTGGCATATCACGGGTAGAGCGCAGTTGGATCACTAATCAATCTCAATCCAGATTCAGAAAAACTGGATAGCTTGGTTCAAAATTTAAACCCCTCCATTTTGCATCCAGTAGCTTGGGCTAAACTATACCTTGACCCAATTAGAAGTACCTGCAAAGTTGATTTCACAACACAGATCCCTCCTCATACTTTGTACCAAAGATAAAGGGTTTCCCCAGGTATCACGGATGCCACCTATGACACTTATGTCATAAACAAACACTTATCTGTGGAGGTATACAGTGCATTGCACCAAAAAGATATCAGATGGAACAACCATCTCTTACATTCCCACCCATCAAAGGGTGGATGCTATCTTATGTAATTGTATAGATCTTGGACACACAAAGGGAGGAATCTTTATCAGTCCCTAAAATACAAGGCTTGGTGTCCCACCCTATACTGCAACGTTCATAAAGCTGTAGAACAATGTGAGGTATGTGAAAAGTATGCCAATAAAGATGCATTGGCCAAATAAGTCCTTCCAATCTGAACCCAGCTATGGTTAAAATTATGGGTGCTGGGTATGGTGGGCCCAAGCCTGGCAAAGTCAATGACAGATATTATTAAGCACCACTATCAACTTTTCCACCAGATGGCCTGTGGTGCAGGCGTTAAGGCCCATGCTAGCAACAATGTGGGTTGTTTCATAAGCAGGGAAAAGATTGGAAAATCTGGAGAGCTATAACCACTTGTTACAGATATGGCAAAAGCTCAGGTCTGTTGAAACAGACGTATACTTGGGCCAACACAGAGTAAGACCCACTTTAACTTTAAATTCACTGCCACCTTTGGCCTTGGATTGAACTGCTTTTCCCTGCCGCACCAAAAAGGGCCCAAAAATAACAGCCAAGCCACTTAATTATCTAGGAGATTTAGCCCATACTATTGATGAGAGATTTGTCACAGCCTGCCCTGCAGATCCTCCGGCTCCAGTTGTTCCGGCCTGGGAAGAAACACTGATCAATTGGACTATTTGCTGGCATGTATTGCCCTCTCTTAAAAACTATCAGGAACACCCAATCAAATGATGCCACATCCAGAACCAGAAAGTCAATTAAATATGAACTGGTTGAGGTGTCCTCCAGCCAATCAGGTGAAGCCGCGGAAATTACCTTGAAACCCTCCAGCACCCCTGGCTCTGGCCAGCAAATTTCCTCTCATGACCAATCAGATGCAAGCTAAAAGTGGTCAGGTGATCATCCCTTAGTATCCCATTTCCTTTTAACAATGCCAGGAGACTTTGGGTCCCCTTCTTGTCAATTTTCAAAATTTATTAAACTTTGGTTCAATTGCCAGCAACTTTGCTGTTTTAAAAATTTGGTTGACTCTGTTTTGAGTCTCCTTTTCCCTAATCAAAGTGTTAGTTGGTTTCATATTAAGCCTTACCTTAAAGTTGTTCATTTCAAACCCGGCCGCCCTTTTGAAGCTTTGTTTCTTCAGCTCTTTACTTAATTGTTGCGCTGTTGGCTTATGCTTTTGAAATTTAAGTTTGAACCCAAAAATTCAATTTAATTATCTTATAAATCCTATTTTAAATTTAAGATTGTATTTGATTTTTGCTGTTTTCAAACTTGCTTTCCTGTTTACAACTGCCCAAGCCATCCAAGACCGCTGCCAGGGCTTCTAAGTGTTCCCTCCTGTTCTTCCCTTGGTTTTCCTTGCAGCTGCCTTCCCCAAACAAAATTTTAATATTTTGAGATCTAAAATTTGTACCCTTGGATTCCAAATTTCTTGGAGATTACAATTATGATCCTCCCTGTTTTGAAATTTGTGGTGTTTTCTCTTACCCCATTTTTGCTTCTCCTTTGGACCATCTCTCCAAACCTATGGGAACAAATTTCTTCTTCAGTCTGCCTCATGGGGGATAATCCTTCTACTCTCCTGCACCTCCCTGGTGAACTTTTCATCTCTGGTGAGGCTGTAGTTAAGAGTTTAGCCTGTGATGACTTGGACCTCTATGCAAATGATTACACTATACCTTCCCCCTCTTTGGAGGAGCTGTAGGCAACTACCCCTCCTAGCTTGGAGGTGAATCACTTGGCCCCCCTCCAGGCACCTGTGGAGTTGCCCTCTGCCCCTACCTGTGCGCCCTGGTTGCTTGCCAGGCTAGCGCTGATGGGGCTGAATGCCTACTTTCCGCAGTTGTCCCCTGTGTCCTCCTTTTGGTCCCCCCCTCTGAGCAGCCATCCCAGTTCTCCACTGGGCGGCATCCTGGTGGTTCATCTCACCAGGATGGGAGCCAAACTTAGTCAGTTTAGCCCCCTTCTCTCACATTAATCATGTCATACTGCTCACAGGTAAATAGCAGAGTAGAGCAGCTAGTTGGCTCCCTAGTGCACCCCCTTGACAAACTCCATAATAGACCCCCAAGGATTGGCCAAAACAGTTAACAATCACTCTCCTTGTTTGTTGCACTGGAGTGAACGCATCCACTGGGAAGAGCCCCTGCAAACTAGTTTATGGCACACAGCCAAATAAGTCCAGGCCCTAACAGGCTAAATTTAACAATGCCAAAACAAACTCCACCCAGATCTGACCCTCAAGTCCTCTGCGCCAATGTTGGCCAACCAATCAGAGAAGAGAAACACCTATGGGATACATCTTTCCTCTGAAAGATAGACATGAAGTTGGAGACAAGTTATGGATAAGGAACACAGACAAGGGCAAACTGTAAACCAAAAAAATTAGGCCCCACCATTGTTATAAATGTGAATGGCAACAAGATTTACCTGGCGCAAGGCTTGGGTAAGAGAAAATATGACAGTGTCCTATACTGCAATAGGCTTCACCCATGCAGGGCCCTCCAGAAGCGGTGTGGGACCATTATCCCAGCACCAGAACAGTGATTGGTGGAATATGGATTATGCACCCCTGACAACCCTCCTGCAGACCATCTGGTGAAGGAAGCTGACCCCCAGCTGGGGTGTCAAAACAGCGGGGTCAGCCCTCTGGCAAAGTTCTGCACAAGTGACACAGTGCTGCTCAGACTGGCTTCCCAACCACTTGAAGCCAAATGCGGAAGCAAATTGAATGACTAAACCAAGGAACATGAACTAATGCTGATCTTGCCCCAGTGGTGGCTCAACTTGGCGCTTCACTCCTTTCCAAGATCAAGCCACCCCAGCCCAATCCAATTGATTGATTTTCAAAACCTTGATCCTCTTAAAATGATTCACTCCAGCCATATAGTCCCCTGTATCTGAGTTGAGGCGTGATCTAGTTACCAAAGAATTCCCCACGTAACTCTTCTAATGCAGCGCAGTTATAGAGTTACCACTCCTGGGTTCCGGAGAGGCTCCACTTTGCCAGTATGGCTTTCTTACTGGGATTGTTTTCTCTGCCAAACTTTCCCTGTTGCTTAAACTCTTCTAATCTGGATGTGACTTTGATATAGCATGTATATGAGAAGGATTATGGGAGCAGGAGTGACTGGACTATTGCTATGATGAGTTCAACCACCCACAATTCGACACAGGATCTGGGTTGTCCTGTTACCTGAAATGGGTGACATCTGTAGCAATGGATACTGCTGGTTGGTTTTGATGCTGCTTTTAAAGCCCCAGGGATGCTGCTAAAGTCGGGAAAGATCTATCTGCACAGCCCAAACATTGGGCATCTTATATTAACAGCTGCACTATGGTATTGGTTGATAGGGGATAGAATCATACTTTTTAATAATCATGCACATATTTGAGTTTCCTTGATTTCCTCTGCTTGTTAACTGGTATCAGCAGAACAGATATGGTAGTATATTGGTTATAAGTAAACATGCTGATAAATAAGGGGTGATTTAGGTTAGCAGTATGATATTTTTAAAGTCTTTGTTGATTGGAAGATCTATAAACAAGGTAGTACTGTTTGGGGCTCATTGTGTTAGAAATTTGATTGTATTTAATAAAGGTTGGGATGGTTCTTTTGGCTATTGATATGGCCATATAAGTGTCATGGCCTGCCATGACACAGTAGCTTTGGAAAATCACGTTTTAAAAGCTTGGATTGATAAAGCTACTTCTTGCCGTCAGAAAGCTACCTTGATGATCTCCCTAGGTATCCTAGATTGAAAGTTATGGCAATTTAAAGAGCCGAGTTCAAAAACCCTGTCAGCATGTCCCGAAATGGTCGCGAGATTGGATTTCAAATCAAGACAAGCAACAATTAGTAAGCGGGCAAATCCAACCATATCTCAGCTTCCAGTGATCAGTTTTGGATGTCCTTACGCTCAAATGAAAGCCCCAGATGAGGAGAATCCATCCGAAGTATTTTTAGATGACCAACTGAGGCAAACCGCAAAGTTCAAATCTGACCAAAAGAATATGACTAGAATTAGTCAGCTGATGTTTCAAACTCTTAGTATGACCCTCCAGATAGAGAGACAAGGACCTTCAGGAAGAATCTCAAAGACCAATGTAAATGGTATAAAAAGAACCTAGTTCTCCTTTTCCCCATTGTGATTATTCTTGGTCTGAATAATAAATAAAGGACTTCTCTTAGACTATAGTTTAAATGGATCAGAGTTGGGAGCCCTTGGGCCCTGACAATAAGTTTTTGTTATATTGGATCAGGAGTATGTATATTTTTAATGTCTCACTTATACCAGCAGGCGGAGAACCCTTTAGCTGGCCAAGGAAACAAGTGGTATTCAATGTAATCCATGGTTGGGGGTTTTCATTGGATACAGATTAAACTGCGTGGTCTATTTTAAGTTATACTACTGATTTGATGTTTCTTTGCAGTAGGATGGGGTGCGTTCTAGAAGGGGTTTGTGCACAGAGAGAGATGTGTCACTTAATCGCCTCAAGTAGGCTCTGGAGCTAAGGTAATAATGAAGCTTTACGTTAGACAAGAAGCAAGGCAACTTACATCAAAGACAAACCCAACAGCAAACAAAACGGTAACAAGTAGGGCTGCAGGGACCATGGAGTGGCATTTTTTATGCCCAAGGCACTTGCCGTAGAGGCTAGCGAAGGAGAGGATAGTGACAATGGGATCTACAATCAGTTTGAAAAGCATGAAGTTGACAAACGAACGCTTTCCAAAGTAGCTTTTCTAACTGTCAGTCAATGATGCCATTTTCAATACCTTTTGAGTTCCATACAGGCCGTACATGCCGAAGAGAGAGAAGATGAAGCATGTGGCGGCTGAGATCTGTGGGATGAACTTGCCGTTCAGGGCAGACGGCACTTGCTTCACGCCGTACATGAAGGATATCCCATACTGAACCAAGGACAGAATTGCGATGCCTGTATTCACGTATCCAAAACCCATCCCAATGCTATGCACCAGCCTTGAGCTTTTAAAGTATTGGATACCGCTTCTCAAACCAGAGTCATGCCGATCGTGCCCTCTCTAGGGCTTTGCGGTTCTAAATAAATTCAACTGGTAATTGGCTTTACCAGCATCTGTTTTCATGAATAGTGTGATTGTAATCATAAGTACCCTGTGTATTCAGATATTGCTCTATTTTCATTTAAACTCACAGCCAATCAGCTAACTAGGATTTATATTTCTACAAAAAACCCCTTGAACTCGATACCACTGCAACATATACATTTGTCGCATTCAAATCAGGTAATAATATGCTACTTAAAATTATTTCAGCGAGATAAAGCGTTCACAGATATGATTTGTTCAAATACCATATTTGGATCGTATCTCTGATAGCAGCTGAACAAACCCAGACTATAGATAGTTAGCTAACCTTCACTGCATTAATGTTTGTCCAAATCTACACACTCTGATGCCTTTACGATCCAATGGTTTACCTGCTAAATCCGTTCTCATTGAAAGCGCTACACAGCCAGCGCAGCAAGAAGTGATCCGGGATTCGTATTAAAAAATATTGCATTTGAAACCCTTCCCGAGATACAAGCCTTGCACAACTCTTACAAATCCTTTTTAACCACAATCTCAAATTTGGAAATGACCTACGAGACTTTGGAACCCCTGCAAAGCGGTTTACATCCCTTTTATTTCATATTGTCACCGGGTTCTATTGGGGTGGTGATCACACAAAATTGAGCAGCCAGTATGATCATGAAAAATAATCATACTAGCCTAGGGTTGGGACGGGCACCAAATCGGCACAATTGGTTTTGCAACTTTGTCAGTTGAGCACAATTCATTTTGTGACCTTCATGTCACATCACAATTCATTTAGATTTGTTTTGTGTTTTTAGGGAGCAGTACACAATTTCAACTGCCACATTTTGTGCCCTTCTCCTAAAGTCACAAAACAAATCTGCATGAATTAAGATATGACCAAGCACAATCTCATGTGGTTTTGTGTTGTGACCAATCATAAGTAAACAAACTATTCCTTTCAATTAGGGCTGTGTCGGCCCAAAAAAGGGACGATTATGGTATTTGCCGTAATCGTCTCGTCCTCCCTCCCTGTAATCTTCTTTCAGATTCCCCCAACATAGGGGAATACAAAATTTCAAAAAAAGAAGGCCTTGGAAGGCTTTCTGTTCTCTGGATTCAAACAATATTTAAATATATATTCAATAAAAAAATTTGAAACAAAATTTTAATTCAAAATTTTATTTTTTTAATTTTTGAGAATCAGAGAAAAAAATATAAATTTTATTATAAAAAAATTCTGGGAAGAAAAACCTGTCCACACTTATGTGTGGAAAAAATCTGAGAAAATCTTCTTTGAGAAGATTTCTTGGGCTTGTTTCCGGATTTGAGACGAGTGGCTCCTTTTCTAAAAAGGAGACACTTGTCTCAAATCTGATGCAGCCCTACTTTCAATTGAAGTAGATTGTTGGGAATTTTGGCCAAGCAATGATGCCAATTATGACGGAGCTCACAGATTAGTTTTCACAACCAAACTCATAAATTAGCAGTGTAAAAATCAAGGATATTAATTATGATGGAGCTCACAGATTAGTTTTCACAACCAAACTCATAAATTAGCAGTGTAAAAATCAAGGATATTAATTATGATGGAGCTCGTGGATATGGATTACACCTGCCAAACAACATAAATTGGTAGTATAAATTGTATGCATATTGGATCAGCAGTAGTCTGCTGATCTGAACCTTAAATCAGCCAATGGTAAGCACCACCACAGCACTTAGTGATACATGATTTGCCACCATGCCACTTTGGAAATGATACAGGCACCACACCGCCGCCTAGAAATTGGATTAGGCGCCAAACTAGTTTTACGCCAGGCGCTGCTGCGCCAGCTGATAATTATTGCAAGTGCTGTGGTGCTGCCTTGCAAATATTGTAGGCGCCAA
This sequence comes from Entomophthora muscae, assembly GCA_014839935.2. Classification (NCBI taxonomy): domain Eukaryota; kingdom Fungi; phylum Entomophthoromycota; class Entomophthoromycetes; order Entomophthorales; family Entomophthoraceae; genus Entomophthora; species Entomophthora muscae. The sequence goes on from QTSX02004394.1 coordinate 115,220, forward strand.
AGTCCCGCCTTACTTTACATCAAGCACTGAGGCGCTTGGTTTGATTCCCTATAATCCCAAATTCCTATATTGATAAAATTAATACCCATTAAGCTTGGAGTATGTCAGGAAAGTAGGAAGTGATCCTGAAGTAACTAAATTATTCCATGCCAGCAAGGATCACCTAGGCTGGGTGAATATGAAGACATTCTATTGGTTGACGTGTAATAAGCGCCAAATCTAGATTAATTATTACCCAAATTAGGGGTGTGTTAGAATGTCCTAGAAGACATTGCTAGCAGCCCAGGGATTAACCTTGAATAAGGTATAAGAAGAATTAATCAATTACAATAAATCTGAATCTTGAATCATCTTTGATATATAATTAATCTGGTTGACCTTTATCCTAATCTTTAAGTGCTTCTGCCTGGTCAGAAGCCATTCCTGGACAATAATCATGTTTCCATTTGATCCTGGCTCCTCTGATACAATACTACTCATATCCTCACATATGACTGTATTCAAGAAAATTCCCTGTGCCCTATAATCTCAAATAAGTGTGGCACTGGAATGCAAAAAGCGCAACAATGGTGCTCACTACAGGGGGCACATATTTGCCTGTAGAAGAAGGAGTCAATTGGAATACCATTGGTTACTGCAGGTGATACAAAAGAGCGCTAATGGAGATCAGCATCATAAGAAGCAACACAAGATGCCAATGGGAAGGGTTCAGTTCATGTCCTCAGTTCACACCGTGAATAAGTTTAAAGAGATATACAACTAGGGTACCATAAATACAAAATGCTGCCTTTGTGGAAATGCATGAAAGCGCTACCAAGCAGTAAGTCATTACATCAACATTGCTGTAGGGCGCACTTAGGCATACTTTTTTCCATGGAAATGCTATCAATCAGCAAGTTGTTACACCAACCTTGCTGTATGGACGTGCTCAAAGCACATCTTGTATAGTGGAAGAAAACAGGAGTGTTCACAGGTTTGGACTGTACCTGACGCTTCCACTAGACCAACATCACAATAAGGCAAAGAGCTCAAAGGATACCCCACCCTCAAAAAGACTTGAGCTGCAGTGGTTGTCTCTTCATTGGCAATGAACAACAAGTTACATACTCTTACACCAACTAAAAACCTCATCAAGACAATGATTTTTACAGGAGTTTTTAGGCGCAGTTGGATATTATAGTTACTTATGTAAGACTCCTCTAGGAAGGGGGGGCAATATTCTACTCCATAAGAATGTCTTTAAGTCAAATTTCTGAGGTCAAGACCTGCAAATTCATCAGAAAGACTCAAGCAGGCACACAATTCCAAACAATATGGCAGGGTGCTCAGTCAATTGAATGAGCGCCATATCCCCAAGAAAGATTCAAAAGAAGAAAATGAAAGATAAGAAATTAAAAATGTACAAAAAGATAATGAAATTAAAAGAATGAGTGAAAAGATAAAGATAAAAGATAATAAAAAAGAATGAGAAGCCAAGAAAGTTTATTGCAAAGGAAAGGCTAGTGGTAGCGGTCTCTGGCTTCAGGGGCGCCTCTGCACTGCTGGGAGGAGGATGCAGCGGGGGGAGTGGGTTGGCAGTTGGCACATTGAGGATGCTTAGTGGGGCACTAGATATTCACCACAGGGCGCTTGTGAGAGGGGAGGGGCACTGATTGTTGTCAAGGTGCTTGTAAAGTTACGCCTCCCCCTTAGGCCTCCACTTCAATTCCTGCCAAATGCTTGGGAATTTCTACCAAATTATGTTTGAATATTTATCTAAAAGGTCACTGAAAAAGCCCAAGAAAAGCCATCGATTTAATACCTTGGAATTATTCATAAGATGCCTCCACATAACCCACCCAAGAGACACCTCTGGTTAAATATCATGTGCAAGAGCAGCCGGGAGCAGTGGTAATTGCATCCAAAGCATATTCCTGATGTTAATTGGTTCAGTTTTCCTTTTGACTATGTCCGATCAAAAATTTTCAAGATCTTCCTGCCTCAAGAAATTCATTTGTATCTGCTCATATGATTGGTCAATTGGTTTGTGACATTTGATCTACCACCCCAATCCCATTCCATCCCTTAAATGAATGCAAGAGCTGTAAAAGACCTTGCTTCATCATTCTCTAATCTAATAAAGTTCAAAATTTGTTAGTAATTTGGTCATTTGGTTTTATCTGTTACTTTGCTGTGTTCAGTTGACTCCTGTCCCCCCTTTGACCACCCAGGAATTGTTGGCAACAACCTTTTTGGTTGTTTCTGAAACCACGATTTTATTATGGTTGAGAGCTGAGTTTTGTTTCTTCTTAACCTGCCCCCCAATTCTCACAGTGCTGGCGCACATGTGCCAGGATCACTAGTATTTGAGCCCAGGCCAACTGGGAGTTACCAGACATGGAGGACCAGTTGCAGAGGCAGAGCTGGATTACTTGCACTAGGTGACCCCAACCACCACAAGCAGAGAACGTAGCCCCAATTGACAGGCAGTCCATCAAGGCATACTCCATGTAGGAGTAAGCCATTGACAAGGGAACACAGAGCTGGTAGGCCAGAGAACAATAGTGCTCTAGGCAACAACCAGCGTAACCTGGCTGTCAACTTTTGGGGGCATACAATATGAAGTAGCATGCAGCGGCAGCCAAAGGAAGATACAAGCTGGCGTCACTGGTACCCACTGCCTGTAAGAATGCCTTGAATGTGGCTGAGAAGCGCCAGCTAGTGTTGGTCTGGATGAGAACTTCCAGAGTCTGGTGAAACAAAGGGTCTACAGCAAGTTCAAGAGCCCAAATCTGAGCCACCTCATCTATATACTCGTTTTGGATGGCAATTGTGTGGGTGTTCTGAGCAGAGATCTCACTGGGCATCAAGGAGGAGAACTGGAGGCTAAGGCGCACCTCAACAGCCAAACAGAAGGCATCATATCACCCATGATATAATTCACCAGCACAGATAGGGGCAATGGCATCCTTGTTAGAGTGCACCACCTGTACAAAGCTGTACATGGTTTCTTCATGGTGGCACACACCAAATTTACTTAGCAAGTCAGGATAGTCCATTGGGACTTCATCAGAGTTGCGCCAAGCTCAGAGCATTGCCAACGGGGTGGCAGGAGGTGCACTAGAGGAAGGTAGGCAATGCAAGAAAGGGCGCAAAGCACCAGAAGGACCACCAGTAGTGGGCACATTGCTAATAGAGAGAAGCTCTCAAACATTGAGTCCTCATTGAAGATATCTCCAGCGAGGAAACTGGGGGCATTATTGGACGCAGAGCCAGCCACAGTGGTTTCCCAGTCCTGCTCGCGGAATAAATCCTTGCTGGAGCAAAGATGGTTCAGAAAGGCAATAAACACAGAGTGGGGCATTTTAAAAAAGGTATTGCACTCTGCCTTGTCCATAGAAGCCATCATGGCATCATATGCCTGACACATTCTTTGGTTGTTGTTGTTGTTGTTGCTAGTTGGGTTCAACTGAGAAAGAAAGGAAGTGGTGCTTGGTCAAGTGGGGGGGTATGTTGGGAATTTTGACCAAGCAATGATTCCAATTATGATGGAGCTCACAGATTAGGGTTTCTGCAAACAACCCCATAAATTAGCAGTATAAAAATCAATGATGTTAATTATGACAGAGCTTGCAGATATGAATTACAGCTACCAAACAACATAAATTGGTAGTATAAATCATATGCATATTGGATCAGCAGTAGTCTGCTGACCTGAACCTTAAATCAGCCAATGGTAAGCGCCGCCATGGCGCTTAATGATACATGATTTGCCACTACACCACTTTGTAAAAGATACAAGCGCCGCTGTGCTGCGCCGCCTAGCAATTAAATTAGGTACCAAGGTGCCAAACTACTTTTACGTCAAGCGCCAACTGAAAATTATTGCAGGTGTTGCTTTACTTCATATCAAGCACTGAGGCGCTAGGTTTGATTCCCTATAATCCCAAATTTCTATATTGATAAAATTAATACCTATTAAGCTTGGAGTATGTCAGGAAAGTAGGAAGTGATCCTGAAGTAACTAAATTATTCCATGCCAGCAAGGACCACCTGTGCTGGGTGAAGATGAAGATATTCTATTGGTTGATGTGCAATAAGTGCCAAACCTAGATTAATAATTACCCAAATAAGGGATATGTTAGAATGTCCTAGAAGACATTGCTAGCAGCCCAGGGATTAACCTGGCAGAAGGTATAAGAAGAATTGATAAATTACAATAAAATTATCTTCGACCCATCTTTGATCTATCTTTAATATAGGTGACCTTTATTCTAATCTTTAAGTGATTTTGCGTGGTCAGAAGCTATTCCTGGACAATAATCATGCTTCCATTTGATCCTGAATCCTCTGATACAATACTACTCATATTCTCACATATTACTGTATTCAAGAAAATGTCCTGTGCCCTATAATATTAAATAATTGTGGCGCTGGAATGCAAAAAGCGCAACATAGATATTTATAAATATTTTGATAGTGTTTAAATATAATTATCTAAAGCAAACTGTGGTACAATAAAATCTATTATTGAGAGGTAATGGCAGGTAAAGCATTAATAAATTCAACTTAAAAAATAAAATACCACAACTGAACTTGCTCTAATTTTATATCCTGTGCCTTGCACAAAATTACACCATCTGTTTCACCCTTGAGAACCATTCTAATTTTATATCCTGTGCCCCTTCACAAAATGAAATCATGTTTCATAGCTGAAAGCCACCCTCATTTTATATTTTGTGATCTACACAATGGAGTGAGGCATAAATTGTGACCTACTCTAAAAGTTGTGGCACAAATCCACCCAAATTGTTTTGTGATACAATCCAAAACATCCAAAAAATGGTTTTGTGACACTATGTTTGCACAATTGCTATTCCTGTCCCTACCCTACCGCCAATAAAGGTTTAAACGTACCAAATTAAAACCAGGACCAAAGTCAAGCACAATTGGAATCTTTTTAAAACTCTGTAGATGGAAATGAGTGGAGAAAAATCAATTCATAATATTTTCAACCCATCAAATGATAGCTCCAAACTTAAATTTAAGGTTAAAGATTTTTTTAAGTGATGCAACTATTGCGTATATACTTTTGAGTAGTATACAAAAAAAGATAAATGTAAAATTAATTATATACCAATACTTTATTTGATAGAAATATATGATATTATATAGTATCAAGTGAAGCCACATATTGTCCATACACATCATAGCAGCCATGAGGGTTGTCCAGGTAGCATTCCTAATAGAACACAAAAAATCTGATCCCCTTACAATACAAGGAAATGTGTCAGAAGTGCCACCAACTATTTGGTAGTTGACATTTCTCAGGGGAATTATTTACAAGAGAGAGTAATCAAAGAGTTTTTGATACAGCTGAGTCAACCAGCCAAGTTGCCACTTTATCTCAGCTTACACAGGGATACTCACATAGCCATCCCATAAAAGGTCTTATATTATGCCCTTGCCAACGTTTCAAACATAGGGCTTAATCATATAACCTTATATGATGTTAAACCAATCTCTAAATTTTTTATCATCCCTCTCAGAGCAAAGAATCAGGACACTGAAAATACCTACTTCCCTCCATGGCATTTGCATCATCTCCCTATAACACCAATACTACAACAAGGAGGCAACTTCTGGGATAGCATCAATTAATAACTCAGAGAAGAGGAATTCTATCAGATGATGAATTAGGCTTATATAGCTAGAGCAATTGCAGCAGAACCCTAAACAGGATCTGTGGCTGGCATAAGACAACCCCACTTGGATCTGAATGGGCGGATACCTGGAAAAGCTGGGTGGTGCAACAACCCAATATATGGGGAGGTATTTCAGCTAGGTAGGGGGCCAAGCTCAATACTTGGAGCCCAGCCAAGGAGGTGATGATCAGGTATATCATCAATACCCAACTGAGCATCTTCACATGGAGGTTAAATCAACTGAAATTATTGGCAAAGTACATCAGTGCATAGTAATTAAAGAAATATACAGATATGGTCATTGTAGAGTGGGGTGAAACCAATTGTTGCCAAGAGTGTGGGTTCAATTAGTTGAGTTGTGCTAGCTCCCCTTGGTAGTACTCTTTGGTGGGTTCTTGGAATGGCCATATGGTTTGGAAGTGGTGTGATGGCCCTCAACCCCTAGGCAGGCTGTACTTACAGCCAAGGAGTTGATACGGTTCACCTTCAGTTTCCTGGGAAGAGGTGAAAAAGCTTAGTGTTTGTGGCTTCTTAAGAGAAAAGGCTTTTATTAATTAATGTGATACTACTGAGGGGTAAATTGCTCAATGATAGCACAACCTATCATCAAGGAATGAAGCTTTATTATATAGTAGTGACCCTGTGGGGAAGGAATATCAGGAAGCATTAGACTGAGTTCCCAGGTCATTCAGATGCCCCTTAAATCCCCTTTCTTAGCTGGCATTGGATGAGGGTGTTTGAAAATGGTCAGCTGGATCCTAATTTGCGCTGGAATAATGATGGTTGGCCCTTCTTCATGCACCCAGATCCATTTACTGAATTTGGGGCATGGATATATGTGTTGGTGAGCTTGTCAGCCCCTTCTGCATTGGGGTTGTTTCAAATCTAGGCAGCAGTTCCCCAAATTAGGATTTGGGGAAATTGCCTTTTTTGGTTTCCAGATTTGGCAGTTTTCTCAGGAAGCGGAGGGAGACTGGCCACAGGTACAGGTGGGCAGGTGGCAGCTGGCTGGCAGGAGCAAGCAGGCAGCTGGGTGGGGGCTGGCTATCAGGGATCTGCTTAGTAGGGAATAGCTTCCCTACTTTATGAGCTAGAGCCCCAGATTTAACCCTGCCACCATAGATTCTATAGGCAACATAGCCATGGCAAGGTGACCAGGCTGGCCCAAGAATGAGAATCTTTCCAACAGGTAGCTGGATCTTACTGAGAGGTAATATCCTACCAAGTAGGCAGGTAGGTAGAAGGAGGCATGGGGACATAACAGAGCCATCTCTGGCTGAACAGGGGGATTAGGAGGCTCTTGTTTATAATTTTACTCGCACCCTTATTGGCCAGTGTTATAATTAACTAAACTTTGGATAGAGCTTCTTTGATATGTGCTTCATTAGGAGTGTCAGGAATATTCCTGACAACAACTTGTCAAAGAAAATATTTTGGTCATTGTTGCACCTAGGGATCCTGAGAAAGATTTGAAGCATTTTCCCCAATCAGGTGGAACTTCCGCAGAACAAGGATTCAGATAAAAAGAAATCAAAATTCTAATTCTTTGAATTTGGGCTTTTATAGCCCAACTGCGGGCTGCGCGGCTGGCTGCACACCCAGCCAGCTGATGACAGGCAGCATGTCCCCCACAGTGGGGCTGTCCATCCCTGCCAAGTTGGGAAATTGCCAAAACAGGAAACAAAAATGGCAATTTCCCCAACATCCAATTTGGGGGAACTGCTGCCCAAATTTGGAATCTACCAAATTTAGATGGGGCTGACAGGCTGCCCCGAAAAACAATTTCTGCAGTAGCTGCAGAAGCTGAATTTGGATGCATGAAAGCATCCAAAGATTCACCAAACCAATGCAAGTCAGGGATTAAAAATGCATTGCCTGAAAACCCCCTCTAATCCCAATCCCAAATGGGACTTCCAGACAACATCAAGTGTTTGGGGGGGGGGTTCCCTGTCCAATTTTTTGCACTATTAATGCCCCACAAGGCTGATAGTATATAATAAATCTCATTCACTTGATGATAGTTTGTGCTATTGTTGAGTGAATTTACCCTCAATAGTATCACATAAATCAAAACAGACTTAAAACCACAAGAATTCAAGACACTAATCTTTGTCTGCCCTTCCCCAGGACTAAGGAGATGAACCACCTTATCTTCCTGGCTGTCTTCACAGCCTGTCTTGGGATTGAGGGCCACCAACAACAATACTAACCACATGGGTCATTCAATAATCCTTCCAAAAAGTACTTTTACAAGGAGCCAGTGCAGCTAAACTCCCCCAATCAGTACTCCTGGCTTGCCCTAGTTTTGCTCCAATTAACTCAGTCCATAGCAACCTACACCATGGTTTACTATGTACTTACATATTTCACTGGTAATTTTGGTTGATTTAACACCCACACAAAAGTGTTTTGATGGGTGATGACGGTCTACCCAATTGTAACAGCGCTCACTAGGTTCTAAGTTGCAAACTTGGGATCATACTTAGCTATAATACTCCCCCAATTGTTGGTTCTTTGCAGGGGAGGAATTATACCAATAAGTATGAGTAGTGAGAGTTTCTCTGGACAACACTTTAAAATAGAAGGGGAAGAAGAAGAAATAATTTGCCTCCAATAAGAAGAACATATTACTAGTGTTGCAACTGAACCAATAATGGGGATTCAGTATGATGAATTTGGGAAGACAACAGTCCAATAGGAAAGGACAGAATAATAAGAATAAGGTATTGTTTATTGTAGAATATTGTGACTAATATACTATATGGGGAAAGCCACAAGGCCACAAGGGGGTGGCATAGTGGGGAGTTCCATGTAAGGTTTGAAGCTGATGAATAACTTGTGTGGGAATCAGCAGGTCAAATTGGCAGCGCTCCTAATTAGGATCAAGTACCCGCCATTTGATATTGCCATCAGATTAATCCATAACGTTAGATACGTCAAGGGGCGGCTCATTGAGCGCCCCCTGTGTATTGTAAGATACATTAGCAGGCAAGTCTGGAAACTTGGTTGCAACACCCCCCCTTGCCCCCTGCTTGTCGTCAGACACCAGGACTGGAGTCTGCGGAAGGTCTTGGAAGGTCTGCACAAACAACCTTTGTGTGAGGATGGCGCGGCAGGGGCGCAAGCAATCATGGTGAAGCTTCTTGGTGTTTCCTTGGGCATCTTCAAGTTGGTAGGTGTGGTTGTCATAGACTGCATCTATCTTGAAGGGCCCTAGGTGATTGGGTTCTAATTTGGCAGAATTGGGATTGAGGGTGTAGACGGGGTCACCTATGGTGTATCTAGCTTTGAGGTGTTTTGTCCCTCCTGCAATCTGCTTGTGTTTGATCTCCCAGGCTTTGGCACGCCATTGGTCTAGGGATGGATTTGTCACTAGGGGGCTTGTTGGGAACCTTGGACTGTAGTTTCCCCTGTTCAACTCCTGTCAGACTGTCAGGTGTTCCAAAGGCCAGGGTGCTAGGGCTGAACCCAGTGCCCCTGTTGATTCTTGCTTGCAGGATCAGTAGGGCGGTGGGAAGATGTTCAGTCCACACAGTGTTAGGGTGCTCTTGCAAGAGCTTGGCAATTAGTTGAACCAGGGAGCCATTTAACTGTTCCACGCGTCCATTGGCTAGCAGATGTAGGGGGTTGTGACTATATGCTGGAGCACGTTCTTGACGCAGTATGCCTTCACTACGTGTCCAACAAGTTTGGGTCTGCCATCTGTGATGAGACGCTTGGGTTGCCCAAAGCAAGCCACAATCTCTTTGCCAGTAAAGCAGGTAATAGTGATGGCGGTGTGGTTGGTTGTTGCCCAGGCCACTGGCCAATAAGTGAAGTAGTTGATAGCGGTAATAATATACTTCTTACCCAGTCTGTCTTTGGGGAGCAGTCCCACAATGTTGAGAGCCCACTGTTTGAAGGGTTCCATAGCCTTGATGGGTAGGACAGACTTGGGAGGTGCAGGTTTGGACGTATTCTTTTCACACAACACACACATCTTGAGGAGATCCAAGATGTCTTGACGCATGTGCGGCCACCAAACCTTTTGTTTCAAAATCTTGAAGAGGTTACGCCCTCTAATGTGACCCAAGGTTTGGTGGTAGTGCAAGATGGTGTCCCCTTGTTGTATGGTGGGAATGTAAGGCGTCTTCTCACCTGTCTCTGCATGGCAGCAGACTTTACCAGCATTGATGGTAAACTGACTTTTGTTGTCCTTCAGCTTAGAGATGATGACTGAGTTAAGGCCCTTGTAGCGGGTTGCCTCAGGGCGCAGGTAGAGCATGGGCCAATCCTGGTCCAAACCGTTGTCCCCAGTGATGGACACTACATAGAGTCATGAAAGAGTGTTGGCTGTGACAAGTTTCTTTCCAGGCTTGTATTTGATGCGTAATTGATAGGGGGATAGACACTCAACCCATCCTGCCTGGCGGCGTGTCAAATGAGACTCATGTTGAAATACTGGAGTGACTTGTGGTCCGTCAGAACGCGGGGTGGGAAAGTTGCACCTTCCAAGTAACAGCGCCACTTCTCAATGCAGTGTACAATGGCTACCAGCTCTTTATCATGGATGGGATAACGTTGTTCCAAGTCATTGAGCTTCCTGGACTCATATGCTATGGGCAAGAAGATGCCATTGTCAGTTTCTACCCTTAGCACGCCCCCTATGGCCCTGTCAGAGGTGTCAGTCTCGAGTTTGTACTGTCAGTTTTGGTTGGGAAACTGCAGTACTGGTGCTGTTTTGAGCCTTTGCTTTAACATCTTGAAGGCTCAATCTCTGGCAGGGGTCCAATGGAAGCAATGTTTGGTATTGAGGAGCTCAGTGAGAGGTGCAATTAGTTCCCCGCAATTGGGGATGAACTTGCGTACATAGGCAACCATGCCCAAGAATGTCCACACCTGGCCCACATCAGTGAGGGGCAGCATGCTAGTGATTGCCTTGATTTTGGCAGGGTCGGGCTTTATTCCTTGGGCAGAGATGGTGTGCCCAAGGAATAGCAACTCCAACTTGAGAAACTCACATTTGGAGGGTTTAGCTTTTAGCTGGTTTTTCCAAAGGGTGTCAAGGACAGCACGGAGGTGTTGGAGGTGTGTGGTTTGATCTTGACTGAAGACAATAATGCCGTCAAGGTGCACAACCACGCACTTTCCAATCAGTTCCTCAAAGGCTTTGTTCATCAACATGGCAAAGGTGGAGGGAGTGTTGGTCATTCCAAAGTTCATGACACGACACTCAAACAACCTGTAGCATGTGCGGAAGACAGTTTTTGCCTCATCCCCTGGTGCAATGCGGACCTGGTTGTACCCTGCATTGAGATCAATCTTGCTAAAGATCTTTGAGCCTGCAAGTGTATCAAACAGGTTGTCAATCAGAGGCAGGGGGTATTTATTTTTAACTGTCACCTCATTTAAGGTGCAGTAATCTGTAACCAGGCAAAGAGACCCGTTCTTCTTGGCTACAAAGAAGACAGCCACCCTGTATGGAGACATCAAGGGGCAAATAAAGCCCTTATTGAGCGCTTCCACAAGGTGCTGGCGAAGGGTTTCAACTTCCTTTAGTGTGAGACGGTATAATGGTCGTGCTTTAGGTAACAATCCTTGAAGTTGTACAGCGTGCTGGATCTCCCGGGGAGGAGGTAGTTGTTCAAGTGTTTCACTGAATACATCCTTTTACTCCTTGAGGAGTGCAGCTAGTGCTGGTGATGGTGATGATAACAAGGGAGGGACTGCAGATGATTCTGCACAGATAAATTTGACTGAGCATTGGTTAAAGTCTAGTTTCCCCCCTTGAAATTGTATGAGCCCATCTCTGTTATTCTGACAAACACAGTGTCATGTAGTAGCTTGTTCATTTCCACAGGGTAGATCTGGAACCCCACCCCATTTCTATTGAGAGTGATGACAGAGGTATCCCAGTTAATGTAGGGGAAGTTATTTTGGAGCCAGTTGAGACCAGCAATTACATTGTGGCTGAGGCCTGCCATGATTGGCCCAGAGAGCTTAACCTGGACGTTCCCCATTCTTACGGAGAAGGGTACTGTCTCGTGGGTGATGGTAACTCTGCGGGAGTCAGCTACACATATTTCTTTGAATCTGCTGGGTACTTGGTCTAATTGCTGGGAGTCAGCAAACGCTTGATCTACCATGGTGTGATCAGCCATGGTATCTACCAGTAACTTGTGGGTGTTCCCACGGAAATGGAAGGGATAGGACAAGTGTGTTACTTTATTTGAGTAATGAGCAGCTTGCAACATGGGGTCATTGCTATGGACCTGAAAGACGTCCAGAGTTTCAACCTCGTGAAGATTGTAGTTGCAGGGGTTCTTTGCAAGCAAAGCCTGAGAGGACAGGTTGGTTGGGGTTGTAAGGCCTCTTGTTGCTACAACCCCCAGGCTTTTCCCTGGTCCTCAATTAGCGCTAGCTGGAGCTCCCCCCTTGCGGGGGCGTTTAGTTGCACTTTCTTGTTGACGAGGTTGGCAACAGCCCACTTGACTTTGGCCATTGTTAGGTGCAGAACGTGGTTGGGGTGGAGCATTGTTGGTGCAGCGGAAGCCCATTGAAGCCTGGTTATTGGCCTCTATGATGGCTTTATAGCAGTTGTTGATAGAGGTGCAGTAACCGACGGGAACCCACTTGCAAATATGGGGTTTTAACCCATTAACAATGAGAGTGAGCAACATGGCATTCCCATTGGTCACTGCTTTGGGGGCGGCAGCAAGGGCTTGTTGCCAAGCAGCAAGATACTCAGGGACAGAACCAGCCTACTTGATTGCTAAGAGGGGAGTCCCCAAGACAATGGGAGAGAAAGTTTCACTATATCGGGATTTGGCGGTGTCTCAAAATGTTGCCCAGGTGACGTCAAACTCCTGGCTGGCCCAGTTAGTGAACCACACAGTGGCGGGCCCTGTGAGGCAGCCAGATGCAGTGGCAACTCACATGGACCCCGGGACCTGACAGATAAGAAGGCGTGTTTTGGTGGACTGGAGCCAACTGACAATGTCAGCTCCTTTGACACCGCCAGCAAAGGACTCTAGTTGGAGGTTGAGCATACATTGAGACAGATCCAACTGTGGCAGGGTGACGCTAGCGTCACCCTGCCCGAGGCGGAGCCAATTGTATACACTGGTGAGAACTAGCTGATCTTGATAGATGACATAACCCTTGGGAATGTCCCCCTTGGGGATTGGAAGGAATGTCTCTTGTTGTGGAGTAGCCATGCAACCTGTACTCTGTCCTTTCTTGGGGGAATTTTATTTTAAAATAGGTTGTGAACCTACTTCTGCTACCACTGTTGCAACTGGACCAATGGGGATCCAGTATGATGAATTGGGGGAAGACAACAGTCCAATAGGAAAGGACAGAATAATAAGAATAAGGTATTGTTTATTGTAGAATATTGTGATTAATATACTATATGGGGAAAGCCACAAGGCCCAAGGGGGTGGCATAGTGGGAAGTTCCATGTAAGGTTCAAAGCCAAGGAATAACTTGTGCAGGAATCAGCAGGTCAAATTGGCAGTGCTCCTAATTAGGATCAAGTACCCGCCATTTGATATTGCCATCAGATTAATCCATAACGTTAGATACGTCAAGGGGCGGCTCATTGAGAGCCCCCTGTGTATCATAAGATACATTAGCAGGCAAGTCTGGAAACTTGGTTGCAACACCAGAGTAAAGAGAAAGGCCTGAAATAAAAGTGGGATATGGAAGTGGATTTAATATTGCTATAACAGGGAGCTTGGATAAACTCCAGCTCCCTTAAATATGGTAGATCATACATTGAAACCAAGAAAATGATCAAGGGAATTCAGAGGGTAAAATCTCTCTTTTTACCAGGTGGAATTGAAACAAGAGGTATTGGAGAAGAAAGGCATTGATGTATTTACCAATGAATTGTAGCAACAAGCAAAGCCAGATGTACAAAAGGTAGTTTTTTATGTTTGAAAGTAAACAAACAGTTACTATAGGTGGCTGGAGGTAAACAAGTGGTGGTATTAATGTATTGGTGTTCAGAGAGGAAATGTGTCAACAGGAGATTTGAAACCAGCTAAACAGATTGAAAGTACATAGCTCTATAATATCTGATCTGCCCAATAATTTTGGAATTGTTTTGAACTAATAATTCAATAATATTCTTAAAAAATCTAGCATAAGTCTTTGAATCATGTTAATGTTAATGTTAATTCTAGGGTTCAGGGTTGATTCCTGCTTTTGGCTTTCTTATTAAAAACCTCAAAACTAAAATCATTAGTTGATCCTGATTCTGGCTGTTCCTGAGTGAATAGCCCAATATTGCTCAGATTGTTTGAGCCAGGAATGACATCCCTGGTGGCTGGCTGCACAGGCCGTGGACAGGCTATAAAAGGCCTCATTGCTTATATTCAAAACTTTAAATCCCTGTTCTGGATCTCTGTTTTCTGTGGCAGGTTCCCTAATAAGGGGAACTGCTGCAAATGTTTTAAGTCTTGGTTTACCGGTGACAAGCTGCAAGTATTTATATTTTTGCATTATTTGTAGGGATATTCTTGACACTCCCAGAAAGAAGGCTCATGATACTGAAAATATCTGCTTCACTACATGGCAATCACACCACTTTCATATATCACCAATATCCGCTTACTATGCTATAAGTGGCATATTGTAAATTCAGAACCAAAACGTAAAAATGCAGGATTGTCAAATCCTTGGTCCAAATTTCAAATCACTTTTGCAAGATGGCCTTTTTTGAATTAAATTGAATTCTTTGAGTATTTATTTGAATATTTGAAAATGCGGGAACTCATAGGCACTTTGCAAAGTTCAAGTCAAACTGCATTTTTCCAATGGATGAAATGAATTAACTGGAATCAGATTTTAAGCGTTCAAATCCATCAGTCATTTTCATTAAGTTTACTATGTTTTTTGAAATTGCGGGATTTTCAAATCCTTGGTCCAAATTTTGAATCACTTTTGAATGTCACTAGTAAACTCAGATATTAATTGCAGGAACTGGAATCCAAATTTAATGTACAGTAAGCACACTAGGAAATACCAACCCAAATAAAGAAGCTCCACTCTGGATAAAATCAAATGAAAAATTCAATCTCAACAACCATGTTTAGACATAAAAAGTGATTAAACTTTAAAATTATCCAAACCTGAAAAGGATATAATATTATATACTTCAAATTACAGATATGGAAACTCTGCTACTATTCAAGTCTAAATCAAGAGAAAACAACTTTCCACAACTAAACCAATAACTTCAAATAAATACATATTAAATCTAAAAATATATTTTTTATTTTATTTTTATGGACCGTCAATCACATTCCCAACCCGCTCCTGCACCAGCCTGCGGGGCAGCCTGTCCACGAGGGCATCCCAGAGGGTCCAAGAACAGACCCAGAACACAAATCAAAGGGATTCATGCAGATACACAGGCCTCCCAAGGCGTCATTGCCAGTCAACCACCTCCTGCGTCCCAAGCCAGATCCCACACCCTTAATCCCAGACAGAAGCCACTCTTAAGGCCTGCAACCAAAGTCTCCTACACAAAGATCATTGGGAATAATGAGGTTACATACACCTCCACTGTATACCCAGTTGTCACCCAGCCCCGCACTTTTGATCCAAGAGTTGCTACTTCCTGCCCCTGCGTCTTTGACACCACCTACAAGCCATTGGCCACCACTGTTGAGCCATCTGCGCCTATTGTGTATTCAACCATTGACAGCGCCACTGCAAGCAAGTGTGATCCCACCTTTTACACAAAGGTCCCCGTCCTCTGTGTTGAGCCTACTAGCCAGGATGTCATGGTACCTGCCAAGGGCCGGCGTTGGTTGACAGATAGTGAGCGTGAAGCTCTCCTCAACTGCTTGAACGGGGGAATGGTGGTTTGGGATATTGTATCCCAATTTGGTGTCACAGCCAGATACATTACTGACATCAACACCAAGTATGGCAACACTGGATGAATTGCCAAATCCACCAAGGCTAAGCGGCAGACAAAACTCTTGCAGCCTGTGCATATTGACACAATAAAACAGTGGGTAGCCAAGGATTGCCACCTGGACTCACTTGCTGTCCAATCAATGCTTGCCACAGAGTTTGGGATTTCTGTTTCCAAAACCCTTGTTTACAAAACAATGGTTGATTTGGGCTTCTCCTGGAAATTACTGAGAGTTTTTCCATACAACAGAAACAATGAGAAGACCATCAAGGATTGACACATTTATGCCGAGACATATCTGGCACTAAGGGAGAAGGGAATAACTAGTTCCCCTACATCAACAAATTTTTGTTTTCCTCCTCACTCAGGTCTAGGCATGGGTGGGTTGAGAAGGGGTCCAAGGATGGCATAGCCCATCATGCAGCTGTCTGTTCCCAGACTTATTCAATGGTTGCTCTTCTTGGTCTTTGCTGGTTGGACCAATACCAAATGATCTAGGGTTCCCACAATAACAGGTCTTTTTTCAATTTTCTCTGGGTTGTCAAGGAGTATCTCCAGATCAAATGCCACAGTACAACCAACATTGCTGTGCTTGATAATGTTGGGCTCCACAAAGCGGATCTGGTTGTGTCTGAGTTCCCCCCATTGACAAGAATAGCCACTCCTCCAGCCACCACCTTGCTGACTGTCCAATGAGACTCCTCTTCCTCCCCCGTATTCTCCATTTCTGAACCCAATTGAAGAGGTGCTTGGTTGGATCAAGAATAAGGTGAAACAAGGCCTTCCTCAGGACACTGAAGATCTATTCAATATTCTTGAGGTCAGTCAATTTGCAATGCCACCCAATGTGGTGGCAGCTTTTTACAAGCACTCAGAATCCTTCCTCCCCAAAGCCCTGGCCTCCAAGCCAATCAGATAAATGGGCACTCCAGGTTTTATTTGTTTTTAATTTTATTTATTTTGTTTTTAGTAGGACTCAAAAATGATTATTTATATATAATGATGTGATGTATGATTGTATTATAGACATATAAGAGTATGTAGAAAAGGTAAGTAAAATTAATTATACTAGGTATGAGGAATATATTTTTATTATAATGCACTGAATATTATTATTGGCTTTTGCACTAACAAATAAATAAATTAAAAAAGATAGGAATAGAATTATTTTATTTAAATAATTGTTAATTGTTGATGGTACTTTGGCTTTTTTAAGCCACAAATTGGACCTTGCGTGTCATCATATGATCCTTGTTATTTCAGTGCCACTATAGCCACACAACACAGCAACTAATAATTTTTATGTATCACTTACTAATTAGTACTTAGGATGTGGGTCAAGCATATAAAATATAATTATCAAATCATAAATCAAGGGAAAGGTAATTTGAGTTCTAAACAATCACTTGTTTAGAATATAAGTGGAGCGGGCCGCATGATGCGGATAAATTCAATTCTTGTTGTTTGTATATGTAATAAATAAAACTGTACTCAACAAGCCAGTAAATAAAAATATTAATAACTATTTTTTATTATTTGATGTGGTTGCAACTATAACTAATGTCTTGTAATATATTTAGATATATTAATATTATAATTTACCTACTAAAATTTAAAACAATCTTAAAATATTAAAAGTAAAGTTATAATTATAAATCTTAAAAGTTATTATATAAGTTTAAATATTCAAAATTTAACTATTTTTATTTAATTGTGCTATATTCAATTTGAAATATTATATATTAAAAATTTTAATATTGAAATATGTATTATTAAAATTTTATTATTGACTTTTAGATTCTAAAATTTTAATATTTAAATATTTTAAAATTAAAATTAAAATTTTACTATAAAAATTTTATTATTACATATTTTGATATTAAAATTTTAGTATTAAAATATAAAAAAATTTAAAAAAAATAAATTTTAATTTGCAAGGCAAAAACATTTATTGGGGGGATGCTAATTGCAAAGGGAATGTGATTATTCCAGGGAATTATACCCCAAAATTAAATTTTCAGCCAATGCATCTAATTGGATCCACGTACTCTTCTGTACGTGGTGGACAACCCTGGATGCAATTGCTAGAGGGATGGCGCCCTGTACCCTGGTGGTTGTTGAACGTTTAATAAAAGGAAGGTGGGTGAGTGAATTGACTAATAGGTTTTTTTCAGGGGGCACATAGTACCTGTACAATGTTGCCAATGCAAATGAGTCATACAGGACTGCTCAACTGTCCTATACCCCTGTGGTGTCTTCTGGTGTTTGAGTGCTGACCAGCATATGTCCATTTGAATAGGTACATCCTCCAACTTTTTGACATTGGTTTTTAATATGCAGTGAAGGAGGATTCCCAGGTATACTGCAACATGGATTCTTTGAAAGGTATATTTTTCCAAGAACATGCACAGTTTTTTGAAGACTTGAACTAACATATTGATATAGGATGTTTGATTGAATTTGAAGAGGGTTCTGGGGGGCGCCTGACTTGTATCAGCCCCCCATGCCTCGGCAAACAATATTAATAAAGGTTTAAATGTGTTCACAAGGACTGTGTCCCTGACTTTGTTTGACAATGCCTTGAATACTTCATTAAAAATTTCAGCTTTTAAATATTCAGTTCCAATTTGAAAGTCAGTTTTTATTAAGTTTTTTTCATATTTGTTGATGTTTGCAAATGGGAATGGTTGAATGCTTTCATAGATATATTCATTGAAGTTTAACTTGACATCCTCGCAAATTTCATTCATTTCTTTGAATTTGATACTTGATCCTATTTCATATGCTTCCCTCAACCACGGCAAGCACCCTGCAGGTGATAAATATTCCCTATTTTTAGCTTCAATAGTTGAAAAATTATTCATGTTCTGTAGAATTATTTTATTTATTTGGTTTTTATTTATTTGTTTTACAGGGGCTACCAGTGACTGGTAACCCCCGTAAAACCAACTTGGTGTATAAGCTGCCACTTCTGCAACCTCATCCCCATTCCTGGTGATGACTAAAATAAATATAAGTAAAACATAGAAAGACTTACTAATTGTTTCCCCTGTGGCCCCCTCATCCACAGGCGCTACTTCAGCAAACTTCATGAGTGTTGGCTGCTCTTCATTAATTTTCTTAGGCTTAATTTTTCTTATATTTCTTGCAACTTGTATTTCTTCTTGGTTTTCATTTGATAAAGTTTCTGTATTTCTTGAAGCGTTCCTGCTTCTTGACTGAGCTTTGTTTCTGTCTGTTTCCATTTGGTTGGTTTTCTCTTCATTTGTGTTGATTTTCTTTGAAATTTCATTTCCTTCAATTAGTCTGATTATTTGAGTATTCTTTCTATTGGTTTTTGAAAATTCCCACAAGTTGTAAATTTTGCTTTTGAAATCTAACCACTTGATTATTTCCTTTTGAAGATTTAAAATTATTTCCTTGTATTCTTCATTGACTATTGTTCCCAGGCTATTTTTTGCAATTTCCTTTTGCTAGACCAAGGCTCTTCCTTCATTTCCCAGTTGATTTACCACAATTTCCCTGATGTTGTATTCAAGCTTGACAACCTTTTGGAGGGCTGACTCTAATTTGTTGATAAGTGTGTAAATATTTGACATTATGTTTGAATTCCATAAAAAACTGGTTTTTATAGTACTACCTTTAATGCGTGAATATTTTACATTGTCATTAATAAATTAAAGACAATAAATGTAAATATTGCATTAGAATATAGCAATTAGACGTCAACTCTTGATATTTTTATCTTATGTGCATAATTAAATGTGTTTTGACTAATAAAATTCATTTTAAACTTGGCCTTTTCCATTGTAATTTATTAAAACAGATTGTGTTTAAATTAGAGAGCCATTAACACTTAGTACAAATATTGATACATAGTGAATTTTACAGCCTGTATATTTACCTATTGGTAATAATTCTGTCAACTTTTTAGTTGGATTTTGTGAGGTAATAATAATGTAATGGGTTAATAAATTACTGTTCATTGTCATTAATTAGCTGATTTTCTTTGCTGTGGCAATTGTGCATTTTCTGATATTTACGCACTAGTATCCAATTGGTTGGTTTCACATCCAATTGCACAGGCAATAGGAAAGAAGCCGCCACCCCAAGACTGGATGTGGTCGGGGTGGCGGCTTGTTTTCCTATTGCCTGTGTGGTTGGATGTAAAGACAACCAATTGGATACTAGTGCGGAAATATCAGAAAATGCACAATTGCCACAGCAAAGAAAATCAGCTAATTAATGACAGTAAACTGTAATTTATTAACACATTACATTATTATTAACTCACAAAATCCAACTAAAAAGTTTATAGAATTATTACCAATAGTTAAATATACAGGCTGTAAAATGCACTATGTATTAATATTTGTACTAAGCAAAAATGGCTCTCTAATATAAACACAGTCCATTTTGATAAATTACAATGAAAAAGGCCAAGTTTACAATGAATTTTATTAAACAAAATGCATTGAGTTATGCACATAATATCAAAATATCAAGAGTTGACATCTAATTGCAATTTTTTAATCCAATATTTACGTTTATTGTCTTTAATTTATTAATGATGATGAAAAATATGTATGCTCATAATTTTAAGCTATTTGTAAAATGTACAACATTGTATTAATTATGAGAAATGTTGATAATGTAAAAAGAAAGTATTATTAATTATGAATTGAAAGAGAGATATCAATTTTAATAAGTTATCACAAAGAAAATATTTATTTACTGATCAAAGGACGGGAAGGGGAGGGAATGGGCGGAATGAACATTGCCTTCATCTGCGCCTGTGAAAGGGGCGGCACCAGAGATAATGAGGGGATTGGTAGTGGCTTGGGAATCAGGGTTGGAAGGCAGGTGGCTTGATGGGGAGGCAGGGTTTGTTGACTGGGAAGGGGCAGCAAGAGCATTTTTCTTCAATTGCTTGAATTCTTCTTCCATCATGTATGCAAGATTGACAAAACAGTGGGATGGGCAAGGGGGAAGGAGAGAGTCCTTTCTGGACTTATCACTATCACTTGCATAGAAGATAATGAGATCAAATAAGTCCTGGATGGACACGGAAGGGAAAAGCTCATAACCCTTATCAATTTGGGTGCATAGTTTGTTGTAAGTGGCAGGCTTTAAGCGCCTGAGGGCAGAACTGAAATTGTAGAGATATACATCTGCAAGATGCATGTTGGCGTAGTTGATGGGGTAGGACCAGCAGGTATGCCCCGCAGCCCTGATTTCTTGGGTTGCTCATTCCTGCTTCTCCATCTCACACTAAGTACAACTGTGTGCACGGCGTTTTGTGTGGCCCACTCCTCCAGCATGGCCTTGAGCTCCGTCTGGTAGGCATACCCATCTGCAGTGTTTGATATTGCCAAGTGATAATTGACACCCAATGGGGAAACTGCCAATAAAACCCCAACAAAATGATACAAGGTTGGGCCGCACTTGTACACGTCAGACTGGATACACTTCTCTCCATAGTCTTGGATACTTGCAGAAATCTTAGCATATGATAGGAAGATGACGTCATTACGGGCCCTCATTACCCTCCCTTTAATAAAATTGATGATGGTCAAATTGTATGGGTTGGTATCCACCAAACCGGGGCCACCAAGAACCTGATTGGATAGGATTCTGGCAGCAACCACAACTCTGTGCATTCGCAAATTCACTGTTCTTTTGTTAGTGAGATGCCGTGGAGTTCCAGCTGGAGACGTACCTGGACCAGGGGCATCCACGGGCCACATTCCATAATGGCCATCATAAGGGGCTGGGCTGTGTCACCTTTGGTCAAAGTACAGGCACTAGTTGAGGTCTTCTTGGTAGGGGGCCACAGTTGGTGTGGACTTGTAGGGTTGCAGCCACAGTGGACTTTGCAAAACCCATTGCGGCTGCAATTTCCCCAAGGGACATAAGCATCCCTCACTTTTTGATCATTTCAAGAACAATCTCTGGAGTGATTAATTTTCTTCTGCGCCTTGCAGGCTGATTGGCTGGAGGTGGGGTGTGTCTGCCTTGAGAACCAGACAGTGCCATCTGATTGGCTGTTTCTGGATTCTGGCTTCCATTGGTGGCCCCATGACTCACTTGGTCAATTCTGGAAGCTAGTGTTGCTGTATTATTTGGGTTAGCAGCTGCCTGTGCGTGATGGGCAAACAGGTTATGCTTGAGGACACTGGAGAAAGAACACACTCCTGGGTAGTGATTGCAGAGGGGCCTGCGGGTTGGGAGTGGCCATAGAGGGAGGCTTCACTATTAGAAGACCCTGCATAGCCCTGCATGATTTTTTCAAGGCCAGGGAACAGCTCATTGACTTGGTTGTTATTGAAAGAAGACATAATAAAAATTTTATTATAATTTTAAACTGAAGAAGAGGAATGTATATTTTAGTCAATTTTATTGTTATATATGTTAATTTTTTGAATATTATGATCTAAATTTTAGCTGTCCTAAAATGGAATAGGGTGATTTTTGGGAATGCTTGTGATTCCTAAAAGAATCAGCACAAATCTACTCTAGATCCTTTAGCATCCTTTTTGAGACACCCATAAATTATATTTATTTCAAATTCACCTCATTTTTGATTTGAAATTTGGTTCTTGGATTTGACAATCCCGCAATTTCATATTTGTTAATTTTTACATGATGTCTATGATTTGTTTGACATACAGGAAATCTCAAATCATACATTAGAATCTTGCATTTCTGATTTATGTATCCTGCATTTGTTTGCTGTGTTTTGTCTTTTTTTAGTTGAGTTATCTGCTCAAGAGATTCAAAATTTGCCAATTCAAATAAATCAAAAAAAGTCAAATTAAATAGTTGATTTTATTAAATATTTTAATTCCCACTAAGCTGAGTTGCCTACAAAAGTGATTTGAAATTTGGACCAAGGATTTGACAATCCCGCATTTTTACGTTCAGGTTCTGAATTTATAGTATTTATATCTCAATAAAGATTATATTATCCAAACCCCTTTGTATATCTCCTATTAGACTTCTATATTTCCCCCATTTTCTCCAAGTACTGAACTAAGACTAGTTCAGCTACTGTAAATTCAGAACCTGAACATAAAAACACGGGGTTGTCAAGTCCTTGGTCCAAATTTTGAATCACTTTTGCGGGCAACTCAGCTGAGTGAAAATTAAAATTTTTAATAAAATCAACCATTTAATTTGACTTTTTTGATTTATTTGAATTGGCAAATTTTGAATCTCTTGAGCAGATAACTCAACTAAAAAAAGACAAAACACAGCAAACAAATGCAGGATACATAAATCAGAAATGCAAGATTCTAATGTATGATTTGAGATTTCCTGTATGTCAAACAAATCATAGACATCATGTAAAAATTAACAAATATGAAATTGCGGGATTGTCAAATCCAAGAACCAAATTTCAAATCAAAAATGAGGTGAATTTGAAATAAATATAATTTATGGGTGTCTCAAAAAGGATGCTAAAAGATCTAGAGTGGATTTGTGCTAATTCTTTTAGGAATCATAGGCATTCTCAAAAATCACCCTATTCCATTTTAGGGTGGCTAAAAATTTAGATGCTTGATTACAATAGATTTTAAAAAATGCTAATAATAAAATAGAATTATATATTATAATCTATCTTATCACATTGTCTTTTCCTTGATGTGTTGATAGTTCATTTGCTGTTGATAATGTGCTTGTGTTCAATTGGATAGTTTCACCTCCAGTTGCCTTGGCAATAGGAAATCAAGTTGCCTCCACGACCACAGCTGGTCTCAGGGAGTTGACTTGATTTCCTATTGTCAAGGGGACTGGAGGTGAAACTATCCAATTAAACACAAGAAAATTATCAACAGCAAATGAACTATCAACACATCAAGGAAAAGACAACATGATAAGATAGATTGTAATATTAAATTCTATTTTATCATTAGCATTTTTTAAAATCTACTGTAATCAAATATCCTTAATAGCAATACATTAACGCATAGTGTAGTAATCCAGTGATGTTTCACTTTGAAGTTTTTTCTTCCCCCCCTTTCTTCCTTGAAACTTTTAAAAAAATTCTGCATCATCAGGAGGGTAGCTCATATATTATTATATAGTTTTGTGGTTGCTATATTAGTGATTTAGAGTGCAGAATATTGCATCATTTCCAGTTTAGACAATTTTACTTTTCACTTAATTTCATGTCTAAACATGATTGTTGAGATTGGATTTTTCATTTGATTTTATCCAGAGTGGAGCTTCTTGATTTGGGTTGATTTGTCCTAGGTTCTTACTGTACATTCAATTTGGATTCCAGTTCCTGCAATTAATATCTGAGTTTACTAGTGGCATTCAAAAGTGATTTGACATTTGGTTCTTGGATTTGACAATCCTGAAATTCCAAAAAAGCATAGTAAACTTAATAAAAATGGTTGCTGAATTTGAACGCTTCAAATCTGATTCCAGTTAATCCATTTTATCCATTGGAAATATGCAGTCTGACTTGAACTTTGAAAAGTGTTTATGAGCCCCTGCATTTTTAAGATACAAGTAAAAATACAAAGAATTTAATTTAATTAAAAAGCCTATCCCGCAAAAGTGATCTAAAATTTGGACCAAGGATTTGACAATGCCGCATTTTTATGTCCAGGCTCTGAATTTACTGTACAATCTATCTACAGGCAAATACTAGGATAAAACATTGCATATGCTATTGACCAGGTGATATTTTATCAAACTGCTGGACCCCCAGAGGAAGGATCAATCAGTCACCAGTTACCCTGCCAGGGATCCATCCTGTGGGGGGTTCTTGAGGACTTGTGGGTGGACAGCCAGGAGGGAAGGGCCAACCAGAGGATAGGAGCCAACATTACAATATATGAAAAGAATTTTCCTATGATGGCCCAGGGCCTGTTAAAGGGAACCATAGAATCCACGAGCCCAGTTAGAGTGATGTACATTACCCTGAATAGTTGTGTTGAAGTGGACTCATTTGCTGCCACAGATTCTTGCAGGCCAGGCCGCAGGGTTAGAGGCAGTGTGATGATCCACATGTGTGTTGTTTTGCAGGCAAGGGTTTATTTGGCTTCAAATAAAGAGGATATGCTGAAGAGTGACAATGTGTGGTTAGCTGGTGACGCTGTAAGCTAGTAGGTAACATGGGTCTACTAGGGTAAGTAAGGCCTGCCTGGTAGATAACATAGGACTACCAGGGGCAGATGTTGCCTCCACCCAGCAGAAGGAATTGGCTGCTTTGGGCTATAGTGCTTCACCTTGCAGGGAACTGTGGCTGCGGAAGGGTGAAGACTGAGATAGCAAGCAGGTAACTTTGTCTGTCTGGGGGGAGTAGGTTTGGGACCCCTGGTGGGTAACGCAGGCTTCCAGGGAGGGGAAGAGCTTTAAGGGTTCTATGTACCCTAATACGCTTACAGGAGATCTGTGAGCAAGCATCTTACCTAAAGGACTGGTAGGGTATCCTTGTTTATGCCCCTATGGGAGCTTTGGGGGGGGACCCAAAGTGAGCATTGGAGGGCATAGACTTGCTCAGAGGTGTCACCAAGGCGGTTTTCTTGGGGAAGAAAGATGCAAAACTTGATGTGATCAGGCCTCTGGGAAGTAGAGCTGATTACTCTGCAACTCAAAGCCCAGACTTAATCACCTGGGTGAGTAAAGACAACACATAGACATTGATCTATGGTTGAATGATCTAAGTAGATTGCCACTTTCAAGGGCCCAGTAAAATGCAAGTTCAATGTAGACTCATGACTGGGTCTACAAGTTCTGGTAATGGGGACTGAGATAAAGAACTGAGGTGGTTCACGGAATTAACAGAGAAGACTAGCAAGAGGGACTGTTTGATCACAGTGAAGGCTAGTTGATGGACTGTTAATTCATATTGAATTGTGGGAACCAAAATGGTTCAGTGTATAGAAGGAACAAAGGAGGTTACTAGTGAGGATTGGTTGAGGAACTGGTTGAGGATAAGCTGAAGGAGAAGAAGATCATGATGAAGGACTAGCTGATCATAATTCAGGATGGCCAAAGGATCAGAAGTTTGTGTTGAAGAACTGAAGAGCTGAGAAGATGTGAGTGCAGGACCAGGAGATAACCTGAAGGAACTAGCCAGACTGAATACAGAGTCTAGAAGAACTGTTTTAGTGTCTTTTGAGAGGAAAATAGATAAAAAGAAGCAGTTAAATAATAATGAAATACTGCCTGATTATGATTATGTTGTAACTGTGCTACTTTAGCAGAGTTACACGGGAAAATATTTAGAAGATAGATAATAATCTTTATTGAGAGATAATGATTATATAGTTACTGTGAATCAATGGTTAGCAGGAACATGATTGGTAATCACACGGTTGGATGTCAGAAGAGGGTGGCTTGATCCTGACAATGATTCAAGCGCCAAATTGAGATATCCGCCATGAAGGATCATCATCTGTTCATGTTGATGGATTTGGTAATTTGAGTTGACTTCCTAGTCTGGCTTTGGGTGACCGGATAATCAGATTGCGGGTCACAAACCTGCTTGGTGAGAACCTTGCAGGAGGGTTGAGCCTGCAGTTTTGACACCCCCCCAGCTGAAGGTTGGCCTCCTCTGGGGGCAGGTTATCAGGGAGGTTTTCAGGAGCCCAGGCACCATATTGAATCAGTTGTTGTTTGGTTGCAGGCAGGGCGGTTTCTCGTTGTTTCTGTCTTGCTTTGCAGGGTCATAGGCGGTTGTGGTGTAAGGTCTTGTCTTGTTTGTGTTTCCCAAGCCCTTGCACAAAGTAAGTGTTAATTAGTTTACCTTTAGAACAATTGCTGGACCTACTTTCTCAGGTTGTAGTTTGCTTTTGTCTACATTCATGACCCAGACTTTGTCCCCAACTTCATGTCTGTGGCAGATGGGGACAAAGGTCTTTTTTAAGCGTTCCTTTTCTTTGACTGCTTGTTTTCTGTTGGCCTCTACTACTTGAGGATCTGAGCAAGGGGGACTTGACTTGGAATTTCCAGTTTGAGTCCTGTCAATGCTTGAATGATATTTGGCTGTGTGCTGTATACTAGTTCAAACGGGCTTTTTCAGGTGGATCTGTTCACTTGGGTTTGGCACACAAGTAATGCAGTTGATAGCTGCTTATACCAGTCTTCAGGTCTCCTGGCAGTGAGTTTGGCTAGGGCTTGCCCAAGGCTACCATTAAGCTGCTCTACGCGTCCATTGGCCTGTGGATGGTATGGTGTTGTGACAGTGTGTTTGACCCCATTCTTGGTGAGGTACACATTGGTGTCTTTGGAGGTCAATTCTTTGCCTCCATTGGTTATCAGAAGCTCTGGATTTCCAAACCTGCTGATTATTTCCTTGCCAATGAATTGTCAGACGTTGTTACTGGTGTGTGTCTTCACCGCTTGGGCTATTGGCCACCTTGTTGCAAAATCAATGGCTGTGATGGTGTATTTTTTGTTGTTGTGCTTTCCTGGCATGGGGCCCATGATGTCAAGAGCCCATACCTTGAACAGTAGTTGGGTTTGAATAGGGAGTACATAATTAGGCGGGGTTTTGCTTTTGGCAAACTTTTTGCAGACCTTGCACTGTTCTAACACTTCCTGGACATTGCGGTATAAGGTTGGCCACCGAGCTTTATGCTTTAGGAATTCATATAGATTTTGGCTCTTAGTATGTCCAAGATCTCTGTGGGAGCAAAGAATGGTATTGACTTGTTGATGTGTGGGGATGTAGGGGATGGTTGTGTCATCTGAAATTTTTCTGTGAAGAGTCCCGTATACATCAGCAAAGAGGTGTTCATTCTTGATGACCATTTCTTGGTGATATTGGTTGTGCCTGCGGGGAACCCTTTGTCTTTTTTACAGAGCACTAGGAGAGGCCAGTCTGGGTTGAGCCCATTCTCTCCCCTAGAAGCGCAGACATACAGACGGGACAGGGCGTCTGCCATGGCAAGTTTGGCCCCGGGCTTATATTGGATGAGCATGTTAAACCTTTCTAGGATTTCCATCCACCGCGCCTGGCGGCGTTACAGGTTTGCTTGTGTCTTGAAGTAGATGAGCGACTTATGATTGGTTAGTGCTGTAATTCTTCCTGCCGTTCCAGGTAATAGCGCCATTTAACTAGGCAGTGTACAATGGCCAACAGTTCTTTGTCGTGGATTAGGTATCAACACTTGCCATCTGTCAGTTTGCGCAACTCTTAGGCTACAAGCAGGAAGTCACCATCACTATTCTTAATCCATAGCACTCCCCCAATGGATGCATCTGAGGCGTCGGTTTCCATCTGGTACTCTCCGTCTTGTTTGGGGTATTGTAAGATGGGCGCTGTTGTGAGCTTTTCTTTGAGACATCTAAAACAGAGGTCACATTGGGGGGTCCATACAAACTTGGACTTGGCTCCTGTTATGGCGGACAAGGGGGCAGTCAAGACGCCACAGTTGGGTATGAAGCGTTGTACATAGGCCACCATTCCCAAGAAGGTGTGGAGTTCTGATTTGTCTTTGGGAGGTGGTATCTTGCAGATGGCTTGTATCTTCTGAATGTTGGGTTTGATACCGTCTTTTGAGACTATGTGCCCCAAGAAGGGTAGTTGCTCCCAGAGAACTGGCATTTGGAGGGCTTGGCCAACAGTTTGTGCTGTGCCAAGGTTGCAAAACTTCCTCCAGGTCTTTGTGGTGCTGTTCAACTGAGGGGCTGTAGACAATAATATTGTCCAGGTACACTAGGGCGTGTTTGTCTATGTGTGGTGCAAACACTTTGTTCATGAAGGTTACAAAGGTGAACAAGGCATTGATCATGCCAAAGTTGAGTACCACACATTTGTAGGAACCGTACTTGCTGCAGAAGGATGTCTTGGGGATGTCTTCCTCCTTGATGCGGATCTGATTGTAGCCTGCAGTTAGATTAATCTTGGAGAAGACGGTGGCTCCTCCCAAGGCGTCAAAGAGATTGTCAATTAGTGGCAATGGGTAACAATTCTTAATGGTGACTTTGTTCAAGGCGCAGTAGTCTGTGACAGGCGTAAGGTACTGTCCTTTTTAGCCACAAAGAATACGGCGGCCCCAAAGGGAGACTGTGAGGGGCGGATAAGTCCTTTTTCCAGTGCCTCCTTGAGATAGGCGCGCAGGGCATTGTCCTTGTTTGGGGTCAGCCTGTAAATGGGGCGTGCCTTGGGTACAGCCCCCTTGAGTTGGATCAAGTGTTGGATGTGCTTCTCAGGGGGTAGCCCAGGTAACGCCTCCTTAAAGATTTCTGGGTGACAGGCCACAATGTTGCAATCTTCAGGCGTGGAGGTATCCTGGTGGTCCTTGAAGTGTATGGTTTCATACTGACAGGAATCCCAGTCAATTTCCTTCAGGTTTTCCTTCTTGTCCAAAGTCTCTGTGATGCGTACAAAGACATGGTTGCGTAGGAGTTGGTCCACAGAGTCCAGGTAGATCTGGTGGTTGACACCTTCACGCTTGATGGTCAACACTGAGGTTGCCCAGTCCACGTGGGGGTTGTTTTTCTGTAACCAGTCTAGTCCCAGTACAATGTCAAACTTGGGGAAGTCAATGACAGGACCTTGGATGGTGGAGTGGAGGTTCTCAAGCATGACAAAGAAGGGGGCAGTTTCCTTTGTCACAGCAATGTGGTGTTTTTCAGCCAGGACCACATTTTTAATCTGCAAAGGATTAGTGGCCAGCTTGAATTTATCCACAAAGCTGCTGTTGACTAAAGTTCAATGTGCTCCTAAGTCCAGGAGTGCTGAGCCTGTGTAACTACAAAAACAGAAAGGGTAAGACATCAATTTATTGGGATGTCTGGCAATGGTGTACAGTACCAGGTCTTCCAAGGGTACTTGGATCATTGGACATTGGTCCACGTCCTCTGGTTGGTATTTATTGTTGGGCAAGTCAGGAGTTGCGTGGGTAGAGCTTGGCTTGCTTAATGCTCTTCCCAGACTTTTCCCTCATCTTGGTTGCCTTGGGTGGCGGTGACACAGAAATGAGTACAATTTGACTGGCCGTTATTTCCATTCCCATTCCCATTTGAACCCGTGGGTTTGTGATTGTTGTTGCTGTTGCCTCCAGGAGGTGGTTGAGAGGAGCGCCTGCTTGAATGGGAGTCCTTGGGCCTTTCTCGTTTCTCAGTCTGTGCCTTGTGTAGAGCGTTGGATGTTTGTTCCGCTTTTTCCGCTTCACGGTACAGGCTTTGCAGGTTGGTCACTTGATCCAGGTTCACATGTCTTATCACGTGCAACTTGAGGGCGTTGTAGTACATGAGGTGTGTTGCTGGGGTGTCAAAGGCCATGTTGAATGGGGCACAAAGACAGAGTTCCTTGTAGGTGTGGGTGAGTTCTTTAACGTTGCCTGTCTGGGTCAGGTTCTTTACTTGGTGTATGATCATGAGCGCCATATCCTTAAGCATAAACCTTGCCAAGAAGTCCTGTTTGAAGGTGTCCCAGTTTTTGTCAGTTTGCTCTTTGTGCCAGTTGTCACACCAGGTGCCAGCGTTGTGGGTCAGGCAAATGGAAATCTATGCAATCCAGAATTGCTGTGGGCATTCCATTTGAGTCAGCTTGCTTTGAGAGGACTGGATCCATGTGGTAGCGTTGTTGTTGGCCCTGGCAAAGGGCTCTAAGGCAGCGCTGCAAAGTCTTTGTGCAAAATAGGTGGGCATGATGGTTTTGTCAGCTGGTTGCAGCATTGAGGAAGGTGCCTGAAAGAACCCTTGGGTGGACAGGGTGTTGAAGGCGGGTAGTGGGATCACCATGTTTTGGTAGAGGACAAAACCATCAGGTATCTTGGTACCAGGAGTATACAGAGTCCAGTTGGGTGGGAGACCAGACATAATTCTGTTGAGGATTTGTTGACTGTGGTGTGTGCGGGCAACAGGCAGAATTTTTCAAGATAAGGTAGGATGGAGAGCCTATCTGTGCTACAATGTTGTAACTGTGCTGTTTTATCAGAGTTATATGGGGGAAAATATTTAGAAGATAGATAATAATCTTTATTGAGAGATAATGATTATATAGTTACTGTGAATCAATGGATAGCAGGAACATGATTGGTGATCACACAGTTGGAAGGGAGAAGGGTGTGGCTTGATCCTGATAATGAGTCAAGCGCCAAATTTAGGTATCCACTGTGAAGGATCATTATCTGTTCATGTTGATGGATTTGGTAATTTGAGTTGACTTCCTAGTCTGGCTTTGGGTGACCGGATAATTGGATTGCGGGTCATGAACCTGCTTGGTTGGAACCTTGCTGGTGGGTTGAGCCTGCGGTTTCAACAATTAAAAAAGGAGTTAATATCATATAATAAAAAAGAAAGAGGGGGGAAAATAAGATATAGTTTGTTAGAACTATAAATTTATTTAAAAAGAAGAATTGAGTCAGAAAGAGGCCAGAAATGGAACGGAGAAACTGTGAGGGTGAAAGAGCAAATTTTGCCAAGAACAACTAGGAGAGGTGAAAGGACAAGCAGTAAGCGGGTTTGAAGTTTCAAAATGTTGAGAGAAACGTTGTAAACTCAAGGGGTCAAAATTTGCTTAAGTAAAACATATGTAGAAGCGCTTGAGATTTGCCGGGGAAATGTGACGGGAATTACAACAAAACTGTTCAAAACGCGGAGCAGTTGTTTACCCGGAGGAGACAGCCTCGGGTTCAAACCAGGGTCAAGAGCAAGTCATCCTGGGAAACCTTTTTGGCAAAACCGTTGAATTGAGGTGTGTGATTGGCTGCAAGCCAAAGTCTATTTGATCAGTGTTTTAAGGGCTTTAACTTAAGAGTTAAAGCCTAAAAAATGAGGAGCAGAAGCAGAAAATTCAGGGCTTTCATTGGCTGAAGTAAGTTTTAGAGTTTAATATATTATAAAAGGAGAAAAAATGGATAGTTTAAGCTTTGAAAAACCAGAGTTATAAGAGAGGTTTTTGGTCTGAAACAAGGGGCTATAAAAAGGAGAGCTATCTGAGACTCTTCAGGGACTGGATCAAGTGGATTACAAAGGCCACAAGAGCTACAGAAAGAGCCAAAGACCAAGAGTAGGAAGCCAGAGCTAGGAACAGATTGCAGGAGCCCAAGATCAGAACACAGGAGCCCAAGACCAAGGAGCAGGAGCCAAAGACCAGGTACAAGGAGTCCAAGAGATTGTTAAAGTACTCCAAGTACTGGCACAAACCCTCATTATTCTCTATCCCAAAGCCATATATCAGAAGGTTTCTAAGGGGATCTTCCTTCTGACCATGAATAAAACGCCTATTACAACCCCTACCCAAATTTCCCACAATAACAGAGTATGAGTTCTATGAGTCAATTACCCCACATTTTCTATCCTAGCCCAGAGGACAAGGAATCCTATTGCCTAGGGTTCAGGAAGTTTGCCTCTAGTAAGTCTGCCAAGGAGGAGTGGGGAAAGGTTACTAGGCATCTTGAAATGACTGATAGAGGGAGTTTATTGGGGGAGAGTTTGCTAGACTATTACAGGATTGGTATTGACCTACAGAAGGGCTGGTGCCTGCTGAAGTACAAGTGTATGTTGGAGACACTTGCCTAGTGATTGGGAAGGTACTGGAAGAGTTTGCTCTTATGCAGGCCAAGTATAAGCTCCTAACCAACCATTCACCACTGTTGGAGAATGACGACTCCTCCAAGCAGGTCCCTGGCTATGACCCAGGACACACTTTGGGGACTGGTGACCAGGAATCCCACAGGCAGGGTCATTAGAAACTGGTAGGTGTTTAGGTAGTTGTACTTATCTTGGAATAGCAGAGAGGGCATGGTTATCCAGGATCCTTCTTGTCCAATAATCCCTGTCTCTCAGGATCTTGCTTCAGGGCCATAGATCAGGATTTCCTCTAGAGTGAACTCTGAATACGCCGGGTTGGTGGATATTCTGTGAAATGTACCGGGCCAAAGGGAGCTCCTGGTGGACAATATAGTTTGGGCAGTTGGTCCGCAGCTTCTTGAGGTTGATGGGTGTGAGGTACAGAACCATGGGAGGTGGACTGCAAATGAAATAGAAATAAAATCAAATATGGAATAACCTGGTTGAACCAAAGGTTCATGTCACTTTATTGCAGGAATGGCAATGGGCAACTTCCTGGCGGCCCAGAGTATAAGTATGCCCAGTTACTATGAGCAAATTTTTATAATTCTCCTTGGGCCTAGTGATACTTTCTAGCAGGTTTTTGAAGCCCTTGATGTCATCTCATGCGGGAGTTTTTTCATTGGCTAGGTCAAAATGAGAAGACTCAAATTTCCTTTTTGACTTGCATGATTAGTCATCCTCAGGTGGCCTGTATTCCACAGGAAGTTTCTTTGATCCCCTGCTGTGGTGACCCCAGTTATCTTGGGATTGTTAGCCAGGCCTGTGCTCTCATTGGTGGGACTAATAGGAACCTTTAGCATGGGAGGCATTGATGCAGATAATTTTAGCTCAGCAGGTCTCAGGAGTTTCCCCAAAGTCAAATCCTGCTCTAGTTTGAGTCTAGAAAAACACAGGCGGCTGGTCCTGTGGGCTGGTGGCTCGTAGGATTCCGGGGTTTGAATCCTGTAGTTGAGATTTTTCCACAAGCATAGTTAGCAAGAGTTTGTCATTTGTGACACACCCCTACTTTCTATCCCAGTTAAGCCAATCAGGAAGCAAAAGAGATTCTTGTTGCATTGGTATACAGCATACAAAGGAATCTGAAGGCTGTAGATAAGACTGGTAGAAAGTTCTTAAAAATATCTTCAGCCATGCCTTCAAGGCCAAATAAATGGGGCAGCAATAAGGAAGTCAAGAGGTAAAAGTTTTGGGCATGGGTTAATTTCATATCACATCACCTGTTTTACACATAGTGAAAAGAAAAAGATGGCATGACATAAACATGAATCAAAAGAAAATATATGATACATTGACTGCTGGCATAGAGTGAGTAATGTGGTATGCACATCTATTGGTGATAAAAGCCAATTTCAATATGAAAGCTTTGTCCTGACAGTCATGCTCAAGCTTAATGGCTCTAAAACTACACAGTACAAGCCTTGGGCAAATGGCACCATGGTAATGCAATTTTCAATGATATACTAAAAGTTTGTTGTGATCGGAATTCTCAACGTGGAGTTATTTACCTGCAAACAAACAATGCCTAGTATGGTATTATTCTAAAGCACTATATGACCTCACTTATTTAGCCATCTATAGAGAAAGTCTAACTTCTATTTTGATAATATTGAGGCACAGTGCCAACTCTGGAAATATATTTGAGCTGTAAGAAGCACTCATTGATGTGGGTTGAACCTCCCAGAACTAGAACCCAGGCCAGTCATTAAGTTGAGCTGAGATGAGGGATTCCCATAGTGATCTGCTCCCAGATAGGATGTGGATCAATTTTTTATCTGCATAAGTGACTCTATAACCTGGACACTTCAGCCTTGGAAGTCCCATCATAGACTATACATTTATTTCTCTCTAAACAAATTGATATATTATCTAACCATAATCATTACCCCTCCTGTAGATCTGTCAAGGCACCACAGCTACGTCATTTCTAAACTGATTCCCCATTTAAATGGGCAAACTTGAAGCCCTAGAATCCTGGTAGAATAAGTAGCTTAGAAAGAGAGATTTGGGTCTGTTGATGGCTCAGTTATTTAAACTTTGTGGGCCTATTGACTGGGATATACTTACACAAACACCTACTGAAAACTTTAGTGCCAGTCTCTGCCCAGGAAGTTAGTACAGCTGTTTGAAATAAGGAGTTCCATATTATTCTGGAGGGCTTTAAGGAATGTAATGGTTGATAGCTTATGCAACTGAAGCTTGCTGGGTATACCTGTTGAACTTAGGATTGGTGCTGGACCTAGCTGAAATACGTTTAGAACAGTTTGTATCCCAAGCATAGCCAAATCACCTATGTTTAGGACTAGAAAAGGGATCCCCTTTATTTTGTGGACAAACCATACCTGCTAATATGGGATGTGGCTTTAGGGGATTGATCACAGCTTTGACCTGCTTGGAAGCCACAGCCAGGGATCACAAAAGGCAGGAGTTTTGGACTTAGTTGGAAGGGTTTGAGTTTCTTTAGTGTTAGTAAAGAAGGTTTAGTGATGGATGGTTAAAAGTTGTGGTGGCTTAATAAGGATACAAGTTTGAGACATTATTTTTTAAAGTTGCTACATGCTTTAAATAACAATTCTGGACAAAGTATTTAACTTTTATCTGGTGAGATGACAACTTGATGGATTTGTTCACAGCTTATGGGTAGATGAATCATACTCCCAATAGTTGAATTTCACCAGTCAGACTTTAGTGATTTGTAGTTAAAACACAACTTTTCATGAAATGTTCTATAGCACAGCTGTATGTTAAGCAATGTAATAAGAGAGGTATGTTATTGTTGCAACATCTTCAATTACTCCCTCTTGGGGAATTAACGCCCTGAGTAAGTCACTGAACGGCTCACTGAATAGTTCACCGCCCAGTCAATAAACTGGTAGCACCATTATCAGTTAACCATCTATGACGGGAATCACTCAATCCAGGTCCTAAATGGAACACAACTTGATTAAGCCTTGTGACTCAAGAGGAACACTACTCAGATAAGCCTCATGACCTCCATGACGTACATGGATGGCATGTGGCTTGTCATGATACTATATCTTATCCTATATTCATATACAATAAAGTATCATTCTCTTCTTAAATCTTCCCCTTATGTTGTTTATTATACTTCCAAGCAGTATAAACACAACAGTGGTAGCACAAGTAGGTTATCCATACATACCCAAATTAAAGGAAAAATTCCTCCCAAGAAAAGAACCCAAACAATGTTTTTTAACAGCTGGAGAGATTACAAAGTAGGATAAGACGTTCTCACAGGCCTTGTCATCTACAATAACGTCCTTGTACCCATTGACCAGTTCAACGCTCTCAAAGCCCGCAGACTGTTACCCATCACACCAACCACAACAGCGCCTCCACAGCCTGAGATACCTAATACTGTATTTCAACTCCTTCACACCACTGAAATTGGCGCCTTTGCAGGATTACGCCGCAAAAACGCCTTTCTTTGGATTAACAGTACCAAAAGCAAATTTGAACAAGTGGAATGTCCCCAAAGACTCTGGGTCAGTGAGATCACCCTTTGCGTCACAGGGACTGCTTCACGTTTTGTAACTGAATGGCTAGCCCAACACCCTGACCAGAAAGAAAATTGGGAAGTGTTCAAGGCCGCATTCCTCAAAAATTTCTCCATGAAGGACTCAGACGTAGTGATAATGACCGAGCTTTGAACCTTAAAAATGACAGAAACCATCAAATAATACATCACAGCATATGAAGGACTACACAACCAGGCACCCAACAACATCAACTTCAATGAACCTGGGTGTGGTGCTGGGTGTAACTCCCTAGTAGTGCCTTAGTTGGAATGCCTTCTTATTTGAACAAAAATAAGGGGGACTTCTGCCCTTTTTTGTTATTATTATTGGAAGGTAACCCTCCAAATTACATAGCGTTGTCTCCAATTACAGGCCAATCAACGCACCTGCAGCTAGCTGCAGATGCGTTAGAGAGCAACCCATCAGAATGGGTTTTCCTATGGCAATTAGTGACCAATCAGAGCATCTGCGGCTAGCCGCAGATGCATCAATTGGCAACCCATCAAAAGAGGTTTATATATAACAATTAATGACCCATTGACGCATCTGCGGTAGCCGCAGATGCATCAATTATCTACCCATTGCTTGTGCCCACTATGTAAATTGGTATAGTGATCTTCTGCCCCTCTTTTTGCCAAAGTGGGTATCCTGAAAGAGAGTAGTCTGAAACCTTATTGTACCCTCTATTCCCCAGAGACAGCCCTACTATGTGCTGCAACCACCCGACCTCAGATCACATGCCCAAATGTTCACTTCTTGCCCAATCCAACTCATTTCCTTCTGAATATTCCCCAGTATGTTTCAGTCCTTCAAGAATAAGCTCATTGCCTGACCGTCTAGACCCTAGTCAGCATGACTCACCCTTTCTTTTCCCTCCTCCTCATCAAGTATAAAAAGTCCCCCTGGGGTCCCTAATAAACAAGAAATTATACACATACACAACAATAGACTTACACATCTTAGACTACTTGCAGAGCCCAAAAATAGAGGTTCTGTTGAGTAAGAAGATAATAGTCCTGTTGTGTTTTCAGTTGCTCAGCTACTTCCAAACCATCCCTCCAATCCTTGAGCACCACACTGGGCTGCGCCTAGACTTCTAAAATGGCCTTCCTACACACATTAGACGTCAGTTTGATATGACTTGCTGCAAGAACCTCAAGGATGTATTCCTAGAGGGAAAACACGCAGCTCAGAAGTCTGACAATCTACACCCCACCAACAAGTGCAAGTAAACCCCTGCAGGTAAAAGAGATCCTCTCCCCAATAAGCAAAACAACTGATCCAACAATACCCATCCTCAAACCGGGAATTGAACTGCACAGGCCAAACAGGCCAGCACCAAAGATACCAATGAGGAGGGAAAAGCTCAGGGGAGTGCTTAGGCAAGCCGCCCTCCCCCACTTCACAAGACTTGTACAGAGAACATGACGTGGATTCAATCACCATGATCTAAGTTCCCTCCAGCAATCCTCTACTGTTTGCCGCCCAAACTGGAAATAAACTCCTCACTTATCATTTCCGCTTTCTCAGATACCAGGGCACAGCACTATTTGACACTGGAGCAGATCAATCTCTCATCAACAAGAGCTTTGCAGACCTCATGAAGCTACCTACTGCTTGAAGTAGCATCAAGAGGGTCATCATGGTGGACAACCAAAGCACACCAGTTACCCATGAGGCAAAACCTTTCTGTGCCCAAATTGGAGATGTACAAACAACAATTAGCGGCCCTATCATATCAATCCCCAAATATGATGTCATACCTGGCCTGGACTGGATGAGAAAGACAAAACCTCATATCAACTGGGACAGTGCCACCCTCACCATACAGTGAGGAGAAGTCCACCACCACATATACCCAACACATCTTGACACTCTCATGAGGGACCACATATTTTTGAAAATCATGGAAACAGGAGAAGAAACTGACCCTACAAAATCAATTGGAGTACCTGTACG
This sequence comes from Entomophthora muscae, assembly GCA_014839935.2. Lineage (NCBI taxonomy): Eukaryota > Fungi > Entomophthoromycota > Entomophthoromycetes > Entomophthorales > Entomophthoraceae > Entomophthora > Entomophthora muscae. The sequence goes on from QTSX02004394.1 coordinate 152,857, forward strand.
TACGAGGTTATCCACTTCAAAAACACAGAAACTTGACACAAACAGACCCCCATTAGAGACAAGCTAGTCAGTGAATTCCCCTCTGTATTCCAAGAAACACTACCCAGGTTACCCCCTGATTAGGGTATACAACACAAAATTGACCTAAAAGGGAGTGTACCCAAAGCACAACCTATCTACCGCCTCACACCACAAGAAGAAGACTCCATAAAGGCTTACCTTGACAAAGCACTCAAAAAAGGCCTCATCAGACCCTCAAAGTCACCCTTTGGTGCCGCTGTTTTCTTTGTGGCAAAGAAAAACAAAGAACTCTGCCTGGTTACAGACTACAGGGCCCTCAACAAGGTCACAATTAAGAACAGGCATCCCCTGCCCCTCATTGATGACCTTTTTGATGACCTGGGGGGTCCCAAATTTCAAAAAATTGATTTGACAGCAGGTTACCACCAAATTCACATGAAATCTGAAGACATTCCAAAGACCACATTTCAAACTAAATATGGATCCTTTGAATGTGTTGTTCTCAATTTTGGCATGACAAATGCTCCCAGTACCTTTGTAACCATCATGAATGAAGTATTCAAGTAACACATTGGGAAAAGAGCAATCATCTACCTGGACAACATAATCATTTACAGTCCCAACCTGCAACAACACTGGGAAGACGTCCACACAGTCTTCTGTACCCTGGAAGAAAACCAATTGATTGCCAAGCCGTCCAAATGTGAGTTCTTCTTGACTGAACTTCCATTCCTTGGCCACATCATCAGCAAGGACGGTATTAAACTGGATCCAGATAAGATACATGCTATAACAGAGATGCCAGCCCTAAGAAATAAGAGCAAACTCTGCACATTCCTTGGAATGGTAGCCTATGTACGCAGGTTCATCCCTGACTGGGGCGCCCTAACGGCAACTGTGGTAAGTTTGACTCCCTTAAACTCAACTTCCTGGTACTCAACACTTTGTCAAATACCAGGGAGTCAAGTGCTGCATATGTGCATCTATTAGTATTTTTGGCTTAATCAATTTTAAGCTAATTTTTACTAGTAATTTAGGGGTTTGAAACCAAAAACCAAGGTTGGATTTACTTGAACTTGACTCTGTTTAATAAATCAGTTATCTAAAATACCAATTTAAGGGGCAATTTATAAGTAAATTTACTAATAGAAACAAAAAACCTGTGTTCAACACTCTAAACCCAAAAGTGACCAGTTTGACACTTTTTAAGCCAAATTTTAATTTTATTAATAAAATACATATGTGCTTATATAAAATTTGTTATTTAATATTATATTTTTATTATTAGTGTCCATAGTTGTTGATTAGGCTCCCAAGCACCACTATACTGGATTTAGTGACATAGACATTAATCAAATACCCCACTTGTTTTACATTATGTCATTCCTGGGTTTTTGGATTAAGTGGTGCCACATAAATTAAGCCCAATTTATTAAGAGCTTTCATATGTAATTTATAAAAAACTGAAACTTGACACTTTCTTTGTTTGACTCTATCCACTTGACACCTGATTGGTTTTGGATTTAACTAATCAAAGGCTCAGAATTAAGGCTAAATTAATATGTGACGTACTATGAGCGCCACTTGACACTCACCCACTCGACACTTTAACTTGGGGATTAGTACAGAGAGCTTCTTGACGTTTTAACCAACACTATGGTAAATAATTCACTCCCAGCTCCTCACAGCATACCCTAATCACTAATAAATACATTTCCACTCATTTACTTTTTTAACTTATGTTGTATTTTTTTATCTTTGAGCATACAAAACTGCCTTGCTTTTGGGTTAACTTTTGAACCTGGTTTAAATTTAAGCAAGGTTTATATGTAAAAAACATAGTAAATTTGATGTTTCTGCTCGACTCTGGCATACTTGACAGTGAGAATTCAGCTTTTTCCGGCTGTTTGACAGTGCCAAACTTGACACTTTACTATGTTTTGAATTTTCAACTCTCAATAAAAAAATTCCACATAATAATTTTTTTGCTATTATAATCTACTACTTTTTCTGTTGCTCTCCATATAATTTTCATATATTTTTTTTGATTTTCAATTAAACTTTTACATTGATTTAACACTAAGATGTTATGCTGAACCTAACATCTTTGATGCTTCATCACAAAATCACTTACTTTCTATGTTTTAACCTTTATATCTATACTTTGAGTTTCTATTTTGCTTCTATTTACTTTTTTATGTTTTTTTATAAATAAAACTTTATTTGCACACTTTTCATTCAACTTTTGCTTTGCTTTACCTCTTTGTGTTTGCAATATCTTCTCAATCATTTTATTTACAATGCCAAACTTTTCTTTAGACAAAATCAAGCAAGAACAGCCAGCAGCCTAAGCTCCAAGCCTCCAAAGGCTCCAAAGAAACTGCCTCCACCCCCAAGCGTGCCAAGAAGCCTGCAAAGGCAAAGTCTCCAACCTCATCACCTCCAACCCCATCTCCTCCCACTCCTCCCCCCTCCACCCTCATCTTCTACATCCCCTTCACCTTTCCCCCAAAATTCCTCCCCCAATAAATCAGATGGTGATCTTACCGACCACTCATTTTATCACTCAGAGACCAACTCCAAGCCTACCAAGGAGCGCCGGACCAAGAAGGCAAAGGCTGATAAGGAGCCCACCTCTTCTTCTGGTAAGAAAAAGGAGGCATCCAAGCAGGCCTCAAAGAATCCTTCCCCTCCCAATGGCTCTTCCCCTCCTTCTTCATCTGACCCCCAAGATGAGCCGGAGGATTACTCCAAGAAGTTTAAAGCTTCTGGTCATGTGGCTTGGGATCCACTGGCCATCCACAACATTTGCAATGTGGACAGAGAGTTCAAAGTTCCTAAGTGCTTCCATGGTACTTTCTGATCATGTCTGTAAAGGGCAGCCCTGGTTACGTTGCTGACAATTATATCTTTAATTGCAATAACCAAAAGAGGCAAACCAAAAGCAAGCACTCCGTCTGCAAGAATAAGACTTGTGGGGCCCAGTTGAACACCAAGGGCTGGGAGCAAGTAACGTTGGAGAAGGGGGAGCACACTTGTGAGCCCCCCAATCATCTAATCACTTGCATGCTTAAATGGTACCTTGTTCAGGACATTCCCACCACCGCCAACCTCCGCGCTTCTGATCTGGCCATCAAGGCCCTCCAGCATCTCAAACCCAACAATCTCAAGTTGGTATCAACACAGGAGCAGTTGGTCAAATTCATCAGTGATAATTGTATTGCTGCAAATCCCTCTCCCCCCAAGGCTTCTGACGACCTCTCTGAGCTCACGCTCACTCATGAGCTTAAGCAGCTTCCTAGTGGGGAGTGCTTCCTGCTTCATGATGACGGGCCTGCAGCCAAGGACCGTATAATCTGCTACTCAACTCAGCAAAGCCTGATGGAGTTGAAAAGGGCATCAACCTGGCTAGTTGATGGTACCTTTGCCACTTGCCCCCGGATGTTCAAGCAGCTCTGGATGGTTCATGCCCAGATTGACATCTGGTTGATTCCACTCGCGTTCTTCCTTCTTCCCGGGGCCACTGAGGCCATTTATACCCGCGTGTTCTCCATCCTCTGCCAAGAACTTGCCCTCCTTCCTCCCGCCAATGATGATGAATCCAAGAAGACTCCCCCCACACCTGCGCCAACCCACCTGCTTCTGACAAGGACCAGGCCAACCTGGACTCAGAGGAAAAGGAGAGGCTAAGAGCTCTTGGGCCTCGCATATGCATTATGGACTTTGAGCCTGTTCAGTTCAATGCATTCAAGCAGCTGTTTAGCGGGGAGGTGCAGGGGTGCCACTTCCACTTCTGCCAAGCAGTTGTTTGTAACGTGCAGGCCCACACAGAGCTTAGTAGGTTGAGCCGGAGGGATACTTTGGACACCTGCAGATTTGTGCTGGCACAATTTGGTGCCTTGGCTTTTTCAAAAGCCAGAGCACACTGCAATGGGGTTTGAGGTGCTCTCAAAGGATCCCTACATAGTGAAGCACCCGGAGTTCAAGCCTTTCCTTGAGTACTTTGAGCCCCAGTGGATTGGGAAGGTTGCCATGCAGAGGTGAGGCAAGGCTCGTGCCAAGGCCAGCTGGAATGTGTACCAGGCGGCAGTGAATGGTGAGCTCAAGACCACCTCAGAGCTAGAGGCTTACCACAAACACCTCAAGGCCAACTTTGGGCTCCACCCCAAATTCAATAAGTTCTTTTCCCTCTTGCAGCACAAGCAGGAGAAGACCATCTCCAAGCTGCGTGACTTGGCCAACCGTGTCCCCCCCACCAAGCCAGCCACCCACTGTACCCTCTTCACCAAGGCAATCCAGGGTGAGGCTAAGCACAAATACAAGGCCTCTGAGCTTAAGCAGCAGCTTGAGCTTATTTCTACTGCCCTCCTGGAAGGGGCCAAAATGAAATGGGAAAAGAAGGAGGAGGAATAAACTTGCTTGCTTGCTCAGCTATATGATTTTTACTTTTAACGTTTAACTTTTTAGCTTTAATTTTTATTTATTAGCTTTGATCATTTAGTTTTTAGTTTTAATTTTAAGTTTTTTTAACTTAATTAGATAGCAGTAATTGTTCTATGTATACATGGTAAGTTTGAGATGAATATTTATAGTTGGAAGTAAGTGAAATATCTTAATTTTTGTTAATTTCCAAATAAAACATATGATATTCACAGTTGTGCTTATATGAACTATATCAAATAACTATTAATATTCCTTTATATTTTGAATAACTTTATTTGGTGTGTTTGTGTTTTTTTTGCTCATTGGAATTTTAATTTTTATGGTAATAAAAAATATTTTTATAATGAAGAGTGTAAATTACATAGTAAAATAGAAATAATTGCTTATTTCTCCTTATTTTAATTAATTAAGGTACTGTTTTTATTGCATTTTTATCTCTCTAGGGTCACTTTAGTATACCATACCTGTATAGCTTAATTTACATATTAAAAGTTTTCAGTACATCAAGATCCGTTATTTAAAAAAGTGTCGAGTACCAGTGAGTCAATCAGGGCAAAAGCTGAATTCTCACTTTACTATAGTGTCAAGTTCAAGGGAGTCAAGTACCAGGGAGTTGACTTTAAGGGAGTCAAACTTACCACAGTTGCTGCCCTAACAGCTCCCTTGTCAGCTATCACTGGGAAAACAACCAAATTTGTCTGGACACCCTTACAAGATCAACATTTCCGCCAACTGAAGGAAAACATGGTTACCACCCCCATCCTACAATACCCAAACTGTGGGGGTATCTACGAGCTAGAAACTGACACCTCTGACTATGCCATAGAAGGAGTTCTCTGTATCCAAACGGCCCAAAAAGACTTCCTTCCCATGGCATATGAATCAAGGAAGCTATCAGATGGTGAACAAAGATACCCCATACACAATAAGGAATTGGTTGTGTCAAAACCGCAGGCTCAACCCTCCAGCAAGGTTCCAACCAAGCAGGTTTGTGACCCGCAATCTGATTACCTGGTCACTCGAAGCCAGACTAGGAAGTCAACTTGGATTACCAAATCCATCAACATGAACAGATGATGATCCTTCACAGTGGATACATCAATTTGGCGCTTGACTCATTAGCAGGATCAAGCCACCCCCTCTTCCATCCAGCTGTGTGATCACCAATCATGTTCCTGCTATCCATTGATTCACAATAGCTATACAATCACTATCTCACAATAAAGATTATTATCTATCTTCTAAATATTTTTCCACATGTAACTCTGCTAAAACAGCACAGTTATGACATTGGTAGCACAGGTAGGCTCTCCATCCTACCTTATCTTGAAAAATTCCGCCTGTTGCCTGCACACGCTGCGGCCAACAAATCCTCAACAGAATTATGTCTGGCCTCCCGCCCAACTGGACCCGTATACTCCTGGTACCAAGATACCTGATGGCTTTGTTCTCTACCAAAACACGGTGATCCTGCTACCTGCCTTCAACGCCCTGTCCACCCAAAAGGTTTTTTCAGGCGCCCTCCTCAATGCCACAACCAGCTGACAAAATCACCATGCCCGCTTATATTGCACAAAGACTTTGCAGCGCTGCCTTGGAGCCCTTTGCAGGGGCCAACAACAACAATGCTGCTGCTTGGATTCAGTCCGCCCAAAGCAAGCTGGCTCAGATGGAATGCCCACAGTAATTTTGGATAGTGGAGATTTCCATTTGTCTGACCCACGACGCTGGCACCTGGTGTGAAAAGTGGCACAAAGAGCACACTGACAAGAACTAGGATACCTTCAAACAGGACTTCTTGGCAAGAATTGTGCTTAAGGATACGGCGCTCATGATCTTACACCAAGTAAAGAACGTCACCCAGACAGGCACTGTGAAGGAACTTACCTGCGCCTACGAGGAACTCTGTCTCTGTGCCCCATTCAATATGGCCTTTGACATCCCAGCAACACACCTCATGTACTATGACGCTCTCAAGTTGCACATGATGAGACACGTGAACCTGGACCAGGTTACCAACCTACAAAGCCTGTACTGTGAAGCAAAAAAAAAGCAGAACAAACATCCAACGCTCTACACAAGGCACAGGCTGAGAAACGAGAAAGACCCAAGGACTCCCATCCAAGCGGGCGCTCCTCTCAACCACCTCCTGGAGGCAACGGCAACAACAACAACCACAAGCCCACAGGTTCAAATGGGAATGGAAATAACGGCCAATCAAATTGTACACATTTCTGTGTCACCGCCACCCAAGGTAACCAAGATGAGGGAAAAGCCCGGGGAGAGCACTAAGCAAGCCAAGCTCTCCCCACGCAACTCCTGACTTGCCCAACAATAAATACCAACCTGAGGACGTGGACCAATGCCCAATGATCCAAGTACCCTTGGAAGACCTGGTACTATACACCATCGCCAGACATCCCAATAAATTGATGTCTTACCCTTTCTGTTTTTGCAGTTACACAGGCTCAGCACTCTTGGACTCAGGTGTAAGGTCTCATAGTTTGGGGAAGGTGGTTATAGACTAAAGCTTAATACTGTTGATATTTATGTTGGTCAAATATAAAAAGGTAGGTAAAGTTTGTAGTAACAACTGGACTAGGGCTCCTAGAAGCTTATAAGATGTAAAATAAGGACTGAGGCGGTTGATTAATCCCAAGAAAATAAAATAGAGCCCAGTCTTAATGACAGAGGATTTAGTCAAAAAGTCAATTTCTAAGTCAGGGAATTGCTCACCACTAGTTGGAGGGTTAAAACTATCAATAATCAGATTGTGTGTATTATTATAGAAACTACCTAACTGGTGAAATAGAAAGTCAAAAGGAATCATAAGATTGAAGAAGGAAAAGAAATAAGTTAAATAAATTAAAAAAGAAAACACAAGCCACAAAACCTAACAAGTATCTTTTTTGAGGTGCAAGTCAAACAATCTCAACTTACTGTTGAGATTGGAAAACCAAGCCTTTTTATTTACTTGGTATTTGAGGTGCAAAATTGAGGTGAGAAACTTAACCAAAATTGGTTATAAAAAATGATGGAAGAAAACAACCGCAGAAACACATGTTTATTATGGTTTAAACTTAAAGAGTTAGAACCTGGCGTAAAGGAGACAACAGAAGGGCATTGGTTCTTGGCAGGAGGTCGGAACAAGAGCAAAAATCAGAAGAGCGGGAAAAACCTGGTCCGAGGATGCTGGCGTAAGCGGGAAAGCAAAAAAAGGTGTTTGGGTTTTGGATTGAATTATTATTACTAACAACTTAGATCTGCGGTTTGAAACTAGGCCAGAACAAAAACAAGGTAAGCTTTGAACTTAACACTTACTGTAAAAAATAGAAAGAATGTTGTCAGTCAAAGGAGAATCAAAATAAGGAATCTTTCTGAAAAAATGAGCCAATCTTAACCCAATTCTTCAAAAGTAAAGTAATGGAGTCCAAGGAAAAATCTAGCAGCAAAAATAGAAAGGAGAATCCTGACAGTACCCCCCTTAGCTGCTAGTCTGAAGATCCTGATAGGCTTTGAGCAACTGTTGACAGTAGTTGAGGTTCTCCTCAGGTTCCCATGTAGAGTCCTCAAGTTCATATCCCTTCCATAGGATGAGGTATTCTGTGCCAGATTGAAGGATGCAATGGGCTATGATCTCCTGTACCTCGTATTCCTCAGAGCCTTGGACCTGAAGAGGAGGAGGAGGAGCCTTTGATATGTGGTTAGGAGGAGGTTGCTTTAACTTCAGGAGAAGTGAGTGATGGAAAAAGTTGTGGATGCGGAAGTGCTCAGGGAGGGATAATCTGAAGGCAGTGGTTCCAATCTTCTCTACAACTTGGAAGGGTCTAATGAAGCGGGGGCAAAGTTTGCGGGATGCAACAATAACTGGGAGATTCTTGGTTGAGAGGAGTACTGAGTTGTTGAGCTGGATCTCATTGCCAGGAAATCTTTTCTTGTAATAGTGCTTCTTATAGTCTAAGATGGCAGAATGGAGGTGTGCAACAAGTTGGGTCTGTGTTTCCTTAATTTCAGTAGCAAGCTCGGCAGCTGACTGTTAACAGAAGTAGCTCTGTAAGTCAGGAAGAAAAGAAGGCGTGTAACCAAGGTTTGCCTGGAATGGAGTCATGCCAATTGATCCGTGGTAAGCTGAGTTATAGGAGTATTGGGCAATAGGAAGGAGGTTGGACCAATTGTCCTGCTTCTTGTTGATGAAACAGCAGAGATATTGTTCTAAGGTCTGATTTGTTCTTTCCGTTTGTCCATCAGTTTGTGGGTGATATGCAGTGCTGTAGAGAGAGTTTACCCCAAGGGAGGCCATGAGATCTCGCCAGAATGCAGAGGTGAACTGGGGGCCACAGTCAGAGACTATGTCACAAGGAACTCCGTGATGGGGGAATATATACTTGACAAATAGCTCGGCGGTTTGCTTGGCGGTGACAGTTGTATGGCATGGTCAAAAAGAGACTTCCTTAGAGAAGCGGTCAACCACTACTAGGGTGGCATTGTAGCCTGCAGATAAAGGTAGCTGAGTGATATAGTCCATAGAAAGGCTTTGCCATGGACCTTCAGGAATTGGGAGAGGGCAGAGTAGACCAGATTGCTTGGTAGTGCAATTCTTGTTTCTGAGACATATTAGGCAGCTGGCAACATATTCCTTAGTGGACTTTGCCATCTGCGGCCACCACTAGTGTGACTTTATGAGAGCTAAGGTTCTCTTGTAACCTAAGTGTCTGGCAGGGAGGGAGTTGTGGAATCCAATTGTGATCTGCAACTACAAGTCTTTATCGGGTACCATAACCAGTTTGTGAAAAAGGAGCAGGTTGTTCTTGAGTGAATATTCTGAGGGAGGCATTGCTTTGGATAGCAGGTCCTGAATGATCTTGCTGGAATCAGGGTCCTCTGACTGAGCCTTCTGGATATAATAGGTATCTGGGAAGTTGAAAAGAGTTGCAGAGATCTTGTTAATGAAGACAGATGCAGGGAGAACTGCCTTGGTGTTGAGACGTTCATATTCAGGGTCAGAGTCGGCTGTTGTGGGGTGTCGAGAAAGTAGGTCAGGGAGAACGTGAGGGATCTTTTCTTGTAAGTGATGGTGAACAAGAAGTTGGTGAGCTCAATCACTCATCAAGCAGGACGTTGTGATATGTGGCGGGCTTGGGTGAAGAACAGTAAGTTTTTATGGTCCGTGAAGATGCTAACAGGGTCTGAGGTTCCTTTGAGGTAACGGCGCCAATGCTTGAGAGACTTGATAATTGCAAGCAGTTCCTTGTCGTGGACAGGATAGTTCTTCTCAGCAAGCAGATGCTTCTGGCTGTAGTAAGCTACAGGATGGAGCATACCATCCCCCCATGCTGAAGAAGGACAGCACCAGCAGCATAGTTGCTGGTGTCGGTCTCCAAGAAGAAGGTTTTGTTGCTATCGGGCATGAGCAGGACCAGAGGAGTGGCAAACAGGTGACGGATCCGCTCAAAGGAATCCTGTGCTTCAGCAGACCATTTGAACTTAACCTTGGTGGAGGTCAGATTTGTGAGCGGAAGGACAATGCTGCTGAAGCCAGGGACAAACTTGCAACAGTAGTTGGCAAGACCAAGGAACCCACAGAGTTCCTTGCAATTCTTAGGTACGGGCCACAAGAGGTAGCATCAAGTTTGCTTGGAGCAATAGCAAATCCTTCCTTAGTGACAATATATCCAAGGAATTCAACACTTGTCTGGGAGAAGCAACACTTAGAGAGCTTGCAGTACAGATGGTATTCTTGAAGCCTGGCCATGACCTTTCTTAGGTGATCAACATGGTTGGAATAGTTCTTGGAGTATATCAAGATGTTGTCAAGATTAACTCCCACAAATTTGTTTAGGAATGGAAGAAGAACTTTGTTCATAAGAGCTTGGAACATTGAGGGTGTGTTGCACAGGCCAAAGGGCATAACTTTGTACTCGTAGAGACCAAAAGGGGTGAAAAAGGCAGTCTTCCATTCATGTCCTTTGGTGACACAGATCTGATTGAAAGCTGCACAAAGGTCAACTTTGGAAAAGACCTGACTACCTGAGAGGCAGTCAGTGAGGGCTTTGGCGGAAGGGATGGGACAACAATCTTTGATTGTGACAGCATTCAGGGCGCAATAATTGATACAGGGTTGTTTGGAGCCATTGGATTTGGCAACAAAGAAGATGGGCAAAGAGCAGGGTGACGTGGAGCAAGTGATGAAGCCTTTGCTAAGTTCATTGTTGATATATCCCAAGAGCATCTTATTATTGGCATTGAATAATGGAATGATCCTACCCCAGGGCAGGTTTGCTCCCTCGGTTAAGTTGATCTGGATGTTGTAAGGTCTGTGAGGAGGCAGATTGCGACACTGCTTGTTGCTGAATACCTCCTCATAGTCACTTATGCAGAGGGGAATACCATTGTTGGCCAGAGCTGCCTCTGCGGGAGGTAGGATGGTGCAGGAGTTTAGCATCTTAAAGTTCCAAAAACTAATGGGGAGCTGCTGTTTTCTTAAGAGGTCTAGAGAGCAGGGAATGTCATGGGTATAGAAATCAACTTTACGTTCCTGACACCTGATGGTGAGGCCAACTTCTTCACACCAGTTCATGCCAAGATAAACAGGGAAGTTTAGTGACTCGGAACTGACAAACTGTGAGTGAAAGGCGGATTTCCCCAGGCAGAACAGAATGGGAGGCTTTATCTCAAAGGATGTTACAGGCAGATTGTTGGGGCCACAAGCGTCTATCTTTGAACCAGGCAGGAACTTCAAAGCCTTGGATAGTCTGGAATCTATGTAATTCACATTGGCACCTGTATCCAACAAGGCAAAGGTTTCAATGCTGGAGTCAGGACCATGAATCACAATTCAGACAAAGGGCAAAGAAGACTTCCCAGGGGTCTGAAGGTTATTAACCTGTGTCTGATTGGAAGGGCCTGTGGGATCTGTTGTTGTTCTCTCCAAAGTGAGTTCAGTTTCCGGGTTAGAACGGGGAATACATTGAGGATCTGGGCAGTTAGCCACCAAGTGGTCACCCTGGCCACAGTACAAGCACAGTTTATTCAATTGTCTGCGGAGAGCTTTGGTGGCAGTCAAACAGTATCCACCGCCCTCCTTTGGTTCATAGGCCAAGACTGGTGAGTTATTGGTTGGGTTTACAGTAGAGAAGAGGCGCAGGTTGGTTGTCAGGCGTGTGGTAGGCTGGTTGGTGGACAAGACTGGTCAAGGTTGTATGGCTTAGAAATGGTTCAGAACTTCCTTTCCCATTTGGAGACTGTCTTGATGAGAGGTTCCAACTCTTCAGGAAGATTGTGATGTATAAGGAAGGCCTTAAGGTCAGAGTTCAAACCAAGCATGTAAAAGTCACAAGCTTCAGTGTGAGTGGCCTTTAATTGGGATTGTATCTCTCAGAAACGCTTGTTGTAGTCAGCTAAGGACCCTGTTCCTTGTGTGCAGCTGGAAAAACGTGTGTTTGGAGTGGTGGCGAACTCTTCCTTGGTTCCTTCTTTGGCGGTGTGTGTGAGTAATTTGGATACAAAGTGGTTGTAGCTTTCAAGGATAGACGGATCTCGGACGGATGACTCACAGAACCAACTACACATAGGGCCCTCTAGCTGCTTAGCAAGGTAGATAACCTTTTGAGAGTCTGATTTGAACTCAAAAGGGTATGCAAGGAAGTGGGCTTGTGTGAAAGCTAATAAATTGAAGGTGCTATCAGAAGAATTAGATAATTGTTTAAACTTGGAAATGTTATTGAGTATAACAGTCTGACTATGGGAGGTGGAAATGTTCTCTTTATTATCCTTATCAATAGGGGACTTATTTTTAAAGAATAAAAATGAAATAAGGTATAAAAGGAAGGACTAAGCTAGTGTGCAAAATAAAGTGACTGCTAAAACAAACAAAAGTATGGTTGAGAAAGAAAAGTTTTATTCTGGCATATTGCCATGAGAAGTTGAGATAATGTAAGGTCTCATAGTTTGGGGAAGGTGGTTATAGACTAAAGCTTTAATACTGTTGATATTTATGTTGGTCAAATATAAAAAGGTAGGTAAAGTTTGTAGTAACAACTGGACTAGGGCTCCTAGAAGCTTATAAGATGTAAAATAAGGACTGAGGCGGTTGATTAATCCCAAGAAAATAAAATAGAACCCAGTCTTAATGACTGAGGATTTGGTCAAAAAGTCAATTTCTAAGTCAGGGAATTGCTTACCACTAGTTGGAGGGTTAAAACTATCAATAATCAGATTGTGTGTATTATTATAGAAACTACCTAACTGGTGAAATAGAAAGTCAAAAGGAATCATAAGATTGAAGAAGGAAAAGAAATAAGTTAACTAAATTAAAATAGAAAACACAAGCCACAAAACCTAACAAGTATCTTTTTTGAGGTGCAAGTCAAACAATCTCAACTTACTGTTGAGATTGGAAAACCAAGCCTTTTTGTTTACTTGGTATTTGAGGTGCAGAATTGAGGTGAGAAACTTAACCAAAATTGGTTATAAAAAATGATGAAAGAAAACAACCGCAGAAACACATGTTTCTTATGGTTTAAACTTAAAAAGTTAGAACCTGGCATAAAGGAGACAACAGAAGGACATTGGTGTTTGGCAGGAGGTCAGAGCGAGAGCAAAAATCAGAAGAGCGGGAAAAACCTGGTCTGAGGATGCTGGCGTAAGCAGGAAAGCAAAAAAAGGTATTCAGGTTTTGGATTGAATTATTATTAATAACAACTTAGATCTGCGGTTTGAAACTTGGCCAGAACAAAAACAAGGTAAGCTTTGAACTTAACACTTACTGTAAAAAATAGAAAGAATGTTGCCAGTCAAAGGAGAATCAAAATAAGGAATCTTTCTGAAAAAATGAGCCAATCTTAACCCAATTCTTCAAAAGTAAAGTAATGGAGTCCAAGGAAAAATCTAGTAGCAAAAATAGAAAGGAGAATCCTGACATCGGGCGCAGATTGAACTTTGGTCAACAGCAGCTCTGTAGATAAATTTAAGCTGGCCACTAATCCTTTGCAGATTAAAAATGTGGTCCTGGCTGATGAACATCACATTGCCGTGACAAAAGAAACTTCTCCCTTCTCTGTCATGCTTGAGAACCTCCACTCCACCATCCAAGATCCCGTCATTGACTTCCCTAAGTTTGACAATGTACTGGGGCTGGACTGGTTGCAAAGGAACAACCCCCACGTGGACTGGGCAACCTCAGTGCTGATCATCAAGCGTGAAGGTGTCAACCACCAAATCTACCCGGACTCTGTAGACCAACTCCTATGAGACCACGTCTTTGTACTCATCACGGAGACTTTAGACGAGAAGGAAAACCTGAAAGCAATTGACTAGGACTCCTGCTAGTATGAAATCATACACTTCAAGGACCACCAGGACACCTCCACACCGCAAGATTGCGACATTGTGGCCCAGCACCCAGAAATCTTCAAGGAGGCGTTACCGGGGCTACCCCCTGAGAAACACATCCAACACTCTATCCAACTCAAGGGGGCTGTACCCAAGGCACGCCCCATTTACAGGCTGTCCCCAAACAAGGACAATGCCCTGCGCGCCTATCTCAAGGAGGCACTGGAAAAAGGACTTATCTGCCCCTCACAGTCTCCCTTTGGAGCCGCTGTATTCTTTGTGGCTAAAAAGGACGGTACCTTTTGCCTGGTCACGGACTACCGCGCCTTGAACAAAGTCACCATTAAGAATTGTTACCCATTACACTAATTGACAATCTCTTTGACGCCTTGGGAGGAGCCACAGTCTTCTCCAAGATTGATCTGACTGCAGGCTATAACCAGATTTGCATCAAGGAGGAAGACATCCCCAAGACAGCCTTCTGCACTAAGTATGGTTCCTATGAATGTGTGGTACTCAACTTTGGCATGACCAATGCCTTGTCCACCTTTGTAACCTTCATGAACAAAGTGTTTGCGCCACACATAGGCAAACACGCCCTAGTGTACCTGACAATATTATTGTCTACAGCCCCTCAGTGGAACAGCACCACAAAGACCTGAAGGAAGTCTTTGCGACCCTGGCACGACACAAACTGTTGGCCAAGCCCTCCAAATGCCAGTTCTTCCAAGAGCAACTACCCTTCTTGGGACACATAGTCTCAAAAGACGGCATCAAACCTGACAGTCAGAAGATACAAGCCATCTGCAAAATTCTCCTCCCAAGGACAAATCAGAACTCTGCACCTTCTTGGGAATAGTGGCCTATGTACAACGCTTCATACCCAACTGCAGCGTCTTGACTGCCCCCTTGTCTGCCATAACAGGCGCCAAGTCCAAGTTCGTATTGACCCCTCAAAGTGACCTCTGTTTTAGACGTCTCAAAGAAAAGCTCACGACAGCACCCATCTTACAATACTCCAAATGAGACGGAGAATACCAGATGGAAACTGACGCTTCAGATGCATCCATTGGGGGAGTACTACAAATCAAGAATAGTGATGGTGATTTCCTGCCCGTAGCCTACGAGTTGCGCAAACTGACGGATGGCAAGTGTTGATACCCTATCCACGACAAGGAACTGTTGGCTATTGTACACTGTCTAGTCAAATGGCGCTGTTACCTAGAACAGCAGGAAGAATTCACAGCATTAACCAACCACAAGTTGCTCATCTATTTCAAGACACAAGCAAACCTGTCACGCTGCCAAGCACAGTGGATGGAAATCTTAGAAAGGTTTAACATGCTCATCCAATATAAATCTGGGGCTGAACTCGCCATGGCGGACGCCCTGTCCTGCCTGTATATCCGCGCTTCTAGGGGAGAGAATGGGCTTGGCCCAGACTGGCCTCTCCTAGTGCTCCGTACAAAGGACAAAGGGTTCCCTGCAGGCACAACTGATATCACCAAAGAAACAGTCATCAAGAATGAGCGCCTCTTTGCTGACGTATACGGGACTCTTCACAGAAAAATGTCAGATGACACAACCATCCCCTACATTCCCACACATCAACGAGTTGATACCATTCTTTGCTACCACAGGGATCTCGGACATACTAAGAGCCAAAATCTATACAAATTCCTAAAACATAAAGCCTGGTGGCCAACCCTATACTGCGATGTCCAGGAAGTGCTAGAACAGTGCAAGGTCTGCAAAAAGTTTGCCAAAAGCAAAACCCCGCCTAATTATGTACTCCCTATTCAAACCCAACTACTGTTCAAGGTATGGGCTCTTGACATCATGGGCCCCATGCCAGGAAAGCACAATGACAAAAAATACATCATCACAGCCATTGATTTTGCGACAAGGTGGCCAGTAGCCCAAGCGGTGAAAACACACACCGGTAACAGCGTCCGACAATTCATTGGCAAGGAAATAATCATCAGGTTTGGAAAGCCAGAACTCCTGATAACCAATGGGGGCAAAGAATTGACCTCCAAAAACACCAACGTGTACCTCACCAAAAATGGGGTCAAACACACTGTCACAACACCATACCATCCACAGGCCAATGGACGCGTAGAGCAGCTTTATGGTAGCCTTGGGCAAGCCCTAGCCAAACTCACCGCTGGGAGATCTGAAGACTGGTATAAGCAGCTACTGACTGCATTACTTGTGTGCCAAACCCAAGTGAACATATCCACCAGGAAAAGCCCATTTGAATTGGTATACGGCACACAGCCAAATATCATTCAAGAATTGACAGGACCCAAACTGGAAATTCCAAGTCAAGTCCCCCCTCGCTCAGATCCTCAAGTAATAGAGGCCAACAGTGAACAAGCAACCAAAGAAAAGGAACACTTACAAAAGACCTTCGTTCCCATCTGCCACAGACATGAAGTTGGGGACAAAGTCTGGGTCATGAATGTAGACAAAAGCAAACTACAACCTGAGAAAGTAGGTCCAGCAATTGTTCCAAAGGTAAACAACAATAACACTTATCTCATGCAAGGGCTCGGGAAACGCAAGCAAGACAAGACCTTACACCACGACTGCCTACAACCCTGCAAAGCAAGACAGAAACAACGAGAAACCGCCCTGCCCGCCACCAAACAACAACTGATTCAATATGGCGCCCGGGCTCCTGACGACCTGCCCCCAGAGGAGGCTGACCTTCAGCTGGGGGGGGGTGTTGAAACCGCAGGCTCGACCCGCCAGCAAGGTTCCAACCAAGCTGGTTTGTGACCTGCAATCTGATTACCTGGTCACTCGAAGCCAGACTAGGAAGTCAACTCGGATTACCAAATCCATCAACATGAACAGATGATGATCCTTCACGGTGGATACCTCAATTTGGCGCTTGACTCATTAGCAGAATCAAGCCACCCCCTCTTCCATCCAGCCATGTGATCGCCAATCATGTTCCTGCTATCCATTGATTCACAATAGCTATATAATCACTATCTCACAATAAAGATTATTATCTATCTTCTAAATATTTTTTCTGTGTAACTCTGCTAAAACAGCACAGTTACGACAGTTGCCACATATACTGCCTCATGAAATGGCGATGCTATCTGGAAGGAGCCCAGACGTTCAAAGTACTCACCGACCACAAGTCGTTGATATTCTTCAAAACACAACAACACCTGTCAAAAAGACAAGCCGAATGGATGAGTCTCGTACAGAGATACCCCATGCAAATTGAATACAAGCCAGGCAAGGAGATGCTTACTGCAGACGCCCTATCAAGGCTATACAATAAACACATCCTCTGCACTGATGGTGACCCCAACTGGCCCATGTTAATCATGGGGAATCTCCAGGAAGGGTTCCCACCTGGTACACCAATGGACATACAAGAGAAAAACCTCAAGAACAAAACATCTGTTCAAAAACGTATATGGTGCCCTTCACCAATTACTTCCAAATGATGACACTATACCCTACATCCCATCAACACAAAAGATTGACACAATCCTCCGATATCACAGAGACTTGGGACACACCCGTAGCAGAAACTTGCATGAATACCTCAAGAGATGCTACTGGTAGCCCAACATGTTAGATGATATCAGAGAAGTACTGGAGCAATGCAAAGTCTGTGAGAAGTACGCCCAAACCAAAGCACCACCCAAGTCAGTAGTACCTGTATCCATCACACAACCCTTCAAGGTATGGTCATTGGATATCGTGGGACCTATGCCCGGTGAAAGCAAAGGCAAGAAGTACATCATCACAGCTGTCGACTATGCAACCAGATGTCCTGTAGCGCAAGCTACAAAAGAGCACAAAGGCAACAATGTGAGACAATTCATTGGCAAAGAGATCATAGCAAAGTTTAGGGAACCTGACCTCTTGATCACAGATGGAGGTACTGAACTTAAAGCTATTGGCACCAACATCTATCTCACCAAAAGCGGAATAAAACACGTCACAGCCAGCCCATATCACCCACAAGCAAATGGACACGTAGAATGACTAAACGGCTCTCTAGTAGAATCCCTCAGTAATTTATCTGCCAACAATCCAAAAGCCTGGGTTGATATGCTACCAACTGCCCTTATGGTCTGCAGAACACAGGTCAACCGCAATACAGGCAAAAGCGCTTACAAACTTGTCTATGGTCAGAAACCCTCACTTGTCAGTACAACCACAGGTCCACGACTGCCACTTCCAAAGAAGATACCAGACAGTAGTGACCCAAAAGTACTACAAGCCAGAAAAGACCAAGAAGAAATGGAGCACCAAAGGGACCAGCAAGAAGCAATCCCATTGCAACAAGAACGGTTCCAAGTCGGAGACAAGATCTGAGACGTCAATCACAACCAACACAAACTAGACTCAGGACTACGTGGACCAGGCATTGTCATGGAAGTTAAGCCCAATAACACCTACCTCATCAAAGGAATTGGAGCTCGAACTGAACTGAAATGTATGCACCACAACTGACTCCGCTTGTGTAAAGCAAGAACAGCCCAAAGAAATTCAAGGCTCCCTGTGCCCAACACCAAACTGGATCAATACCAAGCCCGCATACCAGATACCCTCAAGAAAATTCCCAAGGCTCCGCTTTCAGCACCCCAGGGGGAGATGTCACAACATCTTTGATTACTCCCTCTCAGATAATTAACGCCCCGAGTAAGTCACCGAACGGCTCACCGAATGGTTCACCGTGTAGTCAATAAACTGGTGGCACCATTATCAGTTAACCATCTATGACAGGGATCACTCAATCCAGGTCCTAAATGGAACACGACTTGATTTAGCCTCATAACTCAAGAGGAACACTACTCAGATAAGCCCCATGACCTCTATGAAGTACATGGACGGCATGTGGCTTGTCATGATACTATATATTATCCTATATTCATATCCAATAAAGTATCATTCTCTTCTTAAATCTACACCTTATTTCGTTTATTATACTTCCCAGAAGTATAAACACGACATTATTGATAACTAATACATGGAAACAAACCATCCATCAAACCTTTTAACAAAATTAAACTTATAAGATTGTTATAAGATGTGATTTAGATATAGGAATTCTATAAATATAATATGTAACAACTTGGAAATCGCTTGCTAAAGCCTAGAAACAACTTGCCTTTCAACTTTTGTGACCTAGAGAATAGATGGGGCAAAACGCGACCTCCAGTAGAAGCCACATAACAGATATGTAAATTCTGCCTTGTTAATAAACATTTAATAGAGGGATTTAACTAAGATAAATTAGTATTTTATAAAATAATTAATTAAAAAACCACTCAGGATTAGGATTCTTCAGCCAGTTGATATTACCTTGTGTTTTATTCAAAGGGTTATGTTTACTTTGAGTATACCTTGCTTAAAAAAGAGACTTGTTTATGAGGGTATATCTATAAACCAAATGATACATTAATAATAGAAAGAATACAGGATGTGAATGCTGGGAAAAACTTGCTAGTTTTGTAGAGAATATACTTAACCAGTATTGATTGTTCTTAATTAACCTTGAAAGACGCCATGTATTACCTGCAGTCTAAGTTACACTACATTGTCCTGGAACAAGGGTAATTTCAGGTTGAACCTTTAAATGGCTTGCTCTTTCTAAAATGGAAGGTTCGAAATAATTGGCGGGCGGGGATGCAGGCTGGATGAGCATGGAAAAGTTGAGGTTCTATTCATGTCTTACTGGCTGTAGACGTGGCAACAATCCATTGATCAACTACCCTTTCAGGTGTGGTGGCTTGAGGCGTGAGCTGATCCTTAGCTGGGAGTAGACATGGAGATAGTTGAGGACCTGGTAATGAGATTGGGTTTGGACATACTTACATCAACAACATAGCTTAGGATTGAGAGGATGTAAAGCGCAAACATTGCGGTGCGCATGGCAGGACATGATAGGGCTTCGTGGTGGCAGTCCTGGATGTAAGCAACTGATGCTAGGCTGAATTGCGAGATGGAGATAACGGGATCGGCAATTAGCTTGAGCAGCAGAAACCTTAGCGGGTTGGCTACCCACGGGTATCCTTTCTAACTAAAGTTATACAAAAAGCATATGGTGTTACGACTAAATAGCTACACACACTGTAGCCCCCAAGAAGGATGGATAATAAGCAAGTGGTAAGGTTGCAGGCCGTGCTGAAGTCACTAAAGAACGTGAAGCGCTCCTGGGCAAAAACAAATGCTAAGGAAACGATCACCTGCAGGCCCGTCAATAGCGCGCTTGCTGTTGGCAAGTCAATGCGATGAAGAGATCGGGAAAGAGAAGACATGCAGGTAACTCATGCTGACAAGGATACTTATTCCTCTCTATGACATCATTTGTTCTAAGTAATCATGCAATGGCCTATACCTTGATTTAAAAATAGTTTGGTTTACAATTTAATTTGCCATCAATGCCTCATTAATTGGGCTCTTGGAAAGATCGTTCTATGGAAGATGAACTTCTATGAAAAGTTCCAAACTTTCAAATCTTTTTTAAAAACAATCTTTTACTAGAATTTTATATTTAAAAAGTTCCCCAGCCGCCTAGCGTAGACGTGGCAGATAGACTGAGCCCAGCCTATAACTGCTATTCCACCGCAGCATGCCACAATTATAAAACAAAGCTGGATCACTGGATTGCAACAAACTTTCCCGTCACCTATAAAATCCAAATGCCGTTAATAAACCAGGGCATATCACAGGGATCTATTATTTTTACAAAATATTATTTTTAAAAATATGCTTCTACTTGAACTTTTAGCCTATAACCATCACCCTACCTATACACTGCCTGTAGAGTTCCTGTTTAATCAACACATGCATTCAAAAATGCTGACTTCAAACCAATATTGATCGCAATGAAAAGTAAGAACCCTACTCAGGACCCAGGTCTAAACCCACATATAAGCATCAGTCGGTTATAGATAGGAAAGGGACGAAAACAGCAATTGTGCAAACACAGTGTCACAAAACCATTTTTTGGAAGTTTTGGATTGGTTCACAAAACAATCCATGTGATTTTGTGTCACAACTTTTGGAGTAGGTCACAATTTGTGCCTCACTCCATTGTGTAGTTCACAAAATATAAAAGGAAGGTGGTTTTCATGGATGAAACAGATGATTTCATTTTGTGAAGGGGCACAGGATGTAAAATTAGAATGGCTCTCAAGGGTGAAACAGATGATGTCATTTTGTGCAAGGCACAGGATGTAAAATTAGAGCAGTTTCAGTTTTGGGACTTTATTTTTTAAATCGAATTTATTAAAGATTTACCTACCATTACCTCACAATGATAGATTTGATCATACCACAGTTTGCTTTAGATAATTATATTAAAACACCAATCAAAATAAAAATAAATAACTACTTCAATTGAAAGGAATAGCTTGCATACTTATGATTGGACACAACACAAAACCACATGAGATTGTGCTTGGTCACATCACAATTCATGCAGATTTGTTTTGTGCCTTTTGGAGCAGGGCACAAAATGTGGCAGTTGAAATTGTGTACTGCTCCCTAAAAACACAAAACCAATCTGCATGAATGGTGATGTGACATGAAGGTTACAAAATGAATTGTGCTCAACTAACAAAGTCACAAAACCAATTGTGCCAATCAAAGCTTGGTCACAAAACCAATTGTGTAGATTTTGGTGCCCGTCCCAACCCTAGTTATAGATAAGAGGGACACAATCAAATTATGAAGTCACAAAATGGGCCCATCAGGATCTACCCTGTCTTCATACCAGCTGCAAAATTAAATACATGTCCCTGAAAAATCATTAATCAATCTGAATCAATCTATTTACCTACCACCTCCTAGATGTATATACCCTTTTAACGAACAGCAAAGGAAACCTTAACCAGCTTGCATGATAAAAATTCAGCCCTAAAGCAGTTTCATGTTGGTATGACCATGAAGATTCAAATCAATATTTAGTCTTCACCGCTGTAGGATAAACAACCCCATGTCAGCCACCAGATTGTGAATCAGATTGTGGTGCCTCTGCTCTGGATGGCAGCTTTATTTAAACTAGGTGTCAGGAACCCACCCTGCTGGGAAGAGCTTCCCAACATGGTGGATTAGTGCAGAAGGGTTCAAACCAGTGATCATAGAGCCAATGGGCACAGAAACCATACCTAAGTGTAACAACTCTCCAAGGATTCAGTAGATTCCCAACAAGGGATTGAACCAGCCAAGGAAGGCATACTGTAAATTCAGAACCTGAACGTAAAAATGCAGGATTGTCAAATCCTTGGTCCAAATTTCAAATCACTTTTGCGGGCAACTCAGCTGAGTGAAAAATAAAATATTTAATAAAATCAAACATTTAATTTTATTTTTTTGATTTATTTAAATTGACAAATTTTGAATCTCTTGAGCAGATAACTCAACTAACAAAAGACAAAACCCAGCAAACAAATGCGGGATACATGAATCAGAAATGCGGGATTCTAATGTACGATTTGAGATTTCCTGTATTTCAAACAAATCATAGACTTCATGTAAAACTTAACAAATCTGAAATTGCTGGATTGTCAAATCCAAGAACCAAGGGTCAAATCATAATTGCGAGGAATTTGAAATAAATATAATTTATGGGTGTCTCAAAAAGAATGCTAAAGAATCTAGAGTGGATTTGTGCTGATTCTTTTAGGAATCATAGGCATTATCAAAAATCACCCTATTCTTATTTAGGCTGGCTAAAATTTAAATCATAATATTCACAAAATTAACATATATAACAATAAAATTGACTAAAATGTACATTCCTCTTCTTGAGTTTAAAATTTTAATAAAAATTTATTATGTCTTCTTTCAATAACAACCAAGTCAACAAGCTGTTCCCTGGCCTTGACAAAATTATGCAGGGCTACACTGGGTCTCTTAACGGCAAAGCCTCTGTCTATGGCCACTCCCAACCTGCAGGCCCCTCCACAAGCACTACCCAGGATTGTGTTCTTTCTCCCGCGTCCTCAAGCATGGCCCTGTTTGCCCATCACGCACAGGCAGCTTCTAACCCAAATCCCTTATCAGCAATGGCATCTGGAACCAGCCATTTTAGCCATGGGTTCACCCAGAGAGCCCAGGACCCTGAAACAGCCAATCAGATGGCATTGACCAGTTCCCATGATGAACACATCCCCCCAGCCAATCAGCCTGCAAGACGCAGAAGAAAACTAATCACTATGGAGATTGTTCTCAAAATGGTTGAAAGCAAGGGAAGCTTATGTCCCTTGGGGAAATTGCAGCCGCAATGGGGTTCGCAAAGTCCACTGTGCCTGCAACCCTGCGAGCCCATGCCAACTGTGGCCCCCCTACCAAGAAGACCCCAACTGGCACCCGTACTCTGACCGAAGGTGACACAGCCCATCCCCTTATGATGGCCATTATAGAACGTAACCTGCAGATGCCCCTGGTCCAGGTACATCTCCAGTTGGGACTCCATGGCATCTTCATCAACAAAAGAACGGTGAATTTGTGGATGCACAGAGTTGTGGTTGCTGCTAGAATCTTGTCCAACCAAGTTCTCAGTGGCCCCATTTTGGTGGACACTGACCCCTACAATTCAACTATTATTAATCTTATCAAAGGAAGGGCAACAAGGGCCCATAATGACATAATCTTCCTGCCGTATGCTAAGATATCTGCAAGTATCCGAGACTTTGGAGAGAAGTGTATCCAGTCTGATGTGTACAAGCACGGCCCAATATTGTATCGGTTTTTTGGGGTTTTATTGGCAGTTTCCCCATTGGGCATCAATTATTACTTGGCAATATCAAACACTGCAGATGGGTATGCCTACCAGACAGAGCTCAAGGCCATGCTGGAGGAGTGGGCCACACAAAACACCATGCACACATTTGTACTGAGTGCGGAGATGGAGCAGCAGGAATGGGCTACCCAAGAAATCAGGGCTGCGGGGCATACCTGCTGGTCCTACCCCATCAACTACGCCAACATGCATCTTGCAGATGTATGTCTCTACAATTTTGGTTCTGCCCTCAGGTGCTTAAAGCCTGCCACCTACAACAAACTATGCACCCAAATTGATAAAGGGTATGAGCTTTTCCCTTCTGTGTCCGTCCAGGACTTATTTGATCTCATCATCTTCTATGAAAGTGATAGTGATAAGTCCAGAAAGGACCCACGTCTCCCCTCACGCCAGTCCATCTTTTTTATCAAGCCAGTATATGTGACGGAAGAAGAATTCAAGCAATTGAAGCAATCAGCTCTTGCTGCCCCTTCCCAGTCAACAAACCCTGCCTCCCCAACCTGTAAGAGAGGGGGGCTAGACTAACAAAGTCTGGCTCCCATCCTGGTGGGACCAACCACCAGGATGCCATCCAGTGCAAGACTGGGATAGCTGCTCAAAGGGGCCTCCCAAAGGAGACCATATGTGAAAGGGTAGGGAAGTATGCATTCAAAGCCATGACCAAGGCTCCAGTAAGTAACCACAGGGAGCAATCCCAAGTGGGAAGGACCTCTGTATCTGATTCAGGATTTGAAGCAAGGTGGGTAGAAGGGAAGCTGGAACTGCTGCAGGGAAGGATTGTCCAAGTCAGAAGAAGGAGTTTCAATAGTACCGGAGTCCAAAGGGGGCAACAATTCTTCAAGATAAGAAGACGACCAAGGGAACCAACCATAGAATAATGAGTTGGTGGGAACCTGGATGAAATTTCCAATTACATCTACAAACAGACCAGGAATATACTCAGAAGACCGAGAAATCAAAGAAAGTTTGTTCCAAAAGACAGGGTTGGGGGACCAGAACAATAGAGAAATAGGCACCAATATCTACATAGCCACCTTGTACCAAGGAGACAACATGATTTCAGCGGGGTGCCCTTTTTGCTAAAAACTTCTGGGCGGACGGACCAAGTGCACAGGTAAATAACAGGGAATGGTCTGAATTAATATTCTTGGAACAACTCCCAACAAAAAATGACAGGCAGGCGGGCAGTCAGGCAGGCCAGGGAAAGTGGGTGGCGGGGACAACAATGGGAGTTAAGACAACTACCTATATTATTTAAAAAAACTTCAAAACTATAAAAGAATTTGCAAAGTCAGGAGTTTATTCAACAATTGGAATTGGTAAGCAAGGGACCTGATGGCTCATGCTTCCATTTTATGCAAAGGGGGGTGATAGGACGGGAGGGGTTATGAAAGGGGCTATTGGAGTGCAATCTAAAGGGGAGCCTATTAAAGAGTACTAGCCAATATTATCTTGGTTTGAGACCCAGAAAATAGGGGCCGCAGGCCTGGATGTAAGACTCAGCCCTTCAATTGACTAGGAGCCTTCTGAGGACTCAGGGTGCACATTTCCCCTAATGCCTTCCTCTGACATCTCCACCAGAGAGCTCTGGAACCCAATTGTTTCAGGCTGGGGGACTTCCGGGCCAGAGGAATTAGCTACCTGGGACACCACTGATTGCGGGTTTTGGTACCCAATTTCCCCAGGCCGTAGGTTTGACCTTTCTGACTTCATGTGGCCCGCATTTTTTTGTTGGTTTGCTAATTGTTTCAGGACCGGGCAACACCAGGACAACAAGCAATCCAACTGAATTAATGTCTCCTCCACAGTTGGAGGGGACTCCAAAGGGGAAATGGGAACTTCAGCTGGGAAGGCCAACACAAAGTGTTTGTCTACCGTGTAGGCCAAGTCCTCCAGGTTTTGGAGGGGTTTTGCCTGCACGTGGGCCACCTTTTTGATGGTCTGGGAAATACATCCTGATCCAGGGCCAAAGGTGGGCCACGGAACTTTACACAACCCCCCCCCCATCAAGCCACCTGCCTTCCAACCCTGACTCCCAAACCACCGACCATTCCCTCCCCACTATCTCTGATGCCGCCCCTTTCACAGGCGCAGATGAAGGCAATGTTTATTCCGCCCATTCCCTTCCCTTCCCGTCCTTTGATTAGTAAATAAATCTTTTCTTTGTGACAACTTATTAAAATTGATATCTCTCTTTCAATTCATAATTAATAATACTTTCTTTTTACATTATCAGCAATTCCCATAATTAATACAATGTTGTACATTTTACAATTAGCTTAAATTATGAGCATACATATTTTTCATCATCATTAATAAATTAAAGACAATAAACATAAATATTGCATTAAATATTGCAATTAGACGTCAACTATTGATATTTAGAAATTATGTGCATAACTCAAAGCATTTTGTTTAATAAATGTTACTATAAACTAGGCCTTTTTCATTGTAATTTATCTAAATTGACTGTTTTTATATTAGAGAGCCATTAACACTTAGTAAAAATATTGATACATAGTGCTTTTTACAGCCTGTATATTTACCTATTGGTAATAATTCTGTAAACTTTTCAGTCGGATTATACGAGGTAATAATAATGTAATGTGTTATAAATTACAGTTTACTGTCATTAATTGTGTTGTGTTCTGAGGCGCGGTACAGACACATAACAGGAAATCCTAAACTTAGGATTGGATTTGTACTAAGTCTTGGTTAGATGACAGGGAATGCAAATGTGTTTACCTTGCAGCCCTGGAAGAATAATCTCTACTAGTTGTGGCTAGAGAGAGGCGCAGAATTACAGAAGACACAAAAACAAAAATGTGAATAGAACTTAAAATTTATTGGATATAAAGATTGTGAATATATACTGTGTAGCTTTACCACAAAACAGTACATGGATGGTAGGATCACTTGCCACCAGCATTAGTGGGGCAAGTGAGTTGTGCAGGGATCAGGAAACCAAACAATTGTACTTCCTGAATTGGTTATCAATTCATTTCAAGTAGCAAAAGCAAAAGCGAGAGATTTGTCCTCAAAATGGCCCGCCAAAGGCAAAATCAAAATACTGTGAATAGCGGCATTCACGACATTGCCCTCCTCTAGATTGGCCTTAGGGGGGTGGTATTTATCAAGGAATTTTGCGTGTACTTGAGCAAAAGGACGGCCACTAGACAGGAGCTTTACAGTGTATTCAGACCCTCGCTTAAAGGTTACTTCTAGAGGGCTGATCCACAGAGAGTCCAACTTGTGTGTGCAATCACCTACTCGGTGTTGGTAGTAAAGGACATGGTTGCCAACATTGAACTCAGGCAGGGGGAGCGTCCAGCATTATCAGGAGAGAGCTCAAGCATCTTAGTCTTATATGCAGAAGTGTAGGCAGTGGCTTGAATATCAATTATTTGGTTGACTAAATCCTTAATGTGGTTGTCAGGATTCATGGCCTTATCAGAGGTAAGCAGGGGGGCCCTCAAGAGAGATGGGGTAGTAGCCTCTTGCCCGTAAAGCATAGCAAAGGGGGAGTACCCAGTGACACAATGTTTGCTAAGGCAGTACACAAAGAGGGCAGCAGGTAAGTACAAGTCCCAGTTGGCAGCGTCCGATTAGGTGAGCTTCCTCATGATGGAGACCAGAGCCAAGTTAGCATGTTCAACTGCCCCATTAGTGGAAGGATTGTAGGGGGCAGAGAAGGATTGATGCAATCCCAAAGCTTTGACAACAGAGTTTACCAGCTTGGCATTAAAGTTAGTCCCATTATCTGAGAGCAACACTTGAGGACAGCCATGGCGGTAGAAAACGTCTTGCAACAGGAAGGCAGCGGTTGTCTTAGCTGTGATGTCCTTAGTAGGGCAAGCCTCTGCCCACTTGCTGAAGTGATTGACAGCAAACAGAATAAATTGACACCCATAACAAGAGCCGGGAAGAGGACCTACCACTCAATGCTAACAGTGTGAAAGGCATGTTGAGGGGGAACTAATTTGAACTTGTGGGCAGCAGCTTGAGGCCTCTGTAGCTGGCAGTTGTGGCAGCTAGCAATGACGTCTAGGATCAGCCGGCAAAGGTTCTACCAGAAGTAGTCCTTCTGAAGCCAGTCAAAGGTCTTGGCAATGCCTCCATGCCCAGTTTCTTTATGAGCTTGTGACACCAACAAGAGGCAAAGACTGGGCCGTACATAAGGCAGATACTGGTCTCGTACCTTTTTGAAGAGCTGATTGTTGCGTATAAGGGTATCTTCAGATAGCTTGGACAAGGCCAGTTGTACCTCTTCTGTCTCACTTTCCCAAGAAGAAGGGTATCCAATTAGTTTGTATAATTGGTCGGCCTCTGCAGGATGCAAAGCAAGAATAGGCATTCTGGAGAGCCCATCTAGCCAGGCGCCCTTCAGATTCCTTAAGCTACTGTAACCATTTAAGAGAAGCATGGTCAGTAATAACTGTAAAGTGGGTGCTGTATATGTAATGACAAAACTGCTTGACTGCATGCAACACGGAAAGGCACTCCTTCTCTGTGACACTATAGTTCTTCTTGTGCTTGTTTAGCACACAGGAAGTGTAAGCCACAGGATGATCTACACCCTTGTTGTCTAGTTGGGCCAGAATAGCCCCAATAGCAAGATCACTAGCATTGGTGTACAGGATGAACTCCTTATCATAGTCAGGATACACTAGGATTAGCGCCTCTTTGATTTTTTGCTTGAGGGTCTCAAAGGCTTGCTGCTGACTGGCAGTCCATTCAAAAGGAACATTATGTAATAGCTGGACTAAAAGTTCACTAGTATTGGCAAAGTCAGGGATAATTTGTCTATAGTAGCCCATCATCCCTAGGAAGACTTGTACCTCTTGCAGGTTGGTAGGCAGAAGCATTTTGTTGATGGCTTCAACCTTCTTAGTCATTGGGCAAATCCCAGTTTGGGTTACTTCATGGCCCAAGAATTCAAGCCGTTTTTTGAAGAAGGCGCACTTGGAAGGTTTTAGCTTAAGGCCAGCTTCTCAAATCTTTATGAACACCTCCTTGAGATGAGCCAGGTGATTGTTGAAGGTAGCACTGAAAACTGTTATATTATCCAAGTACACTAGGACGCATGACAACTTCAAGTCACAGAGGATGGAGTCCATGGCCCTTTGGAAGGTGGCCGGGGCGTTGCAAATTCCCTGTGGCATGTGAGTAGGCTCAAAAAGCCCTTCAGAAGTAATGAGCGTGGCTTTTTGACAATCCTCGGACAATAGGTCAACTTGCCAGTATCCAGATGCCAGATCCATTGCAGAGAAGAACATGGAGCCTCCAAGACGTTGGAGGGCATCATCAATACACAGCAAGGGGTACAAGTCCTTCTTGGTCAAAGAGTTCAATCGGCAATAGTCCATCACAATACAATGACCCCCATCCTTCTTCTTTAAGATGAGTAGCGGGGATGCCCAAGGGCTTTGGGAAGGCGCCAGCAGCCCAGTGCCTAACAGTTGATTGAGCTCTTTAGACACCTGGACGTCCTCTACACAACTGCGGCAATATGGTTTAGCACGCAAGGGAGGAGCGTTGCCAGTGTCTATCTGATGGATAACGCCTTTGGCTAACCCATAGTTGGTACTGTCTTTAGCAAAGATATTGGAAAATTGGTCTAGTAAATCTAAAACCTCTTTCTGTTGAACTGGGACAGTTGGGGAAAGTCTTGTGCCGTGAACAAGGATAGGACTTGAGGTTCATCCTCAGTAGGTTAAAATCCTGGAATGTACCAAAGGGATGAAGAGATAGGATGTCAGGAGCGCCCAACAACTTGCCATATCCAACAACCTGCCCCCTAGATATGGTCATGGGGACTGCAGTCAGGTTGGCTACCAACAACTGAACAGGGTCTTTATGAGAGATATCTAGGATTCCAGGACAGAGGTAAGGTTTGTTGCGTCCTAAGAAGGGGGGTAGAGTACAACTCCAAGAAGGTTCATTCAGGTAGTTCATATGATATCTGGGAGTCCAGGATGGCTTGGGAGCCAGGTGGGATGGTGACAGCAGACGTGGCTAGGAGGGGGATCCCTTCAGACGCAGGACAAGCCATGGGTGGACACTTCATGTTTGAAGAGTGGGTGCAATACTTGAGGTTGAAAACCCCAGTGGGATATTCCAAGGCACAAGTCTTGAGGCGTTTCCCAGAACTTTAACTGGCTCTTCAAAGATTAAGGGGACTTCATATCCCAGAATAGAGAGGTAGCCATCTTTCAAGTTGATTATCCCATTATATTACCTAAGGAACTGGGTGCAAACTAGGAGATCATAACTCTCATTCTCCAAGACAACTGCTGGCGCGGCTAGGAGAAGCTTGCCAAACCGCATGGGCAGAGCGGAGTAAGCCCCTATGGCGCGGGTCATAGACAGTCCAGCTGTGCCATACAACTGGTGATAATTAAGGTCAGGGGCAAGTTTGAGTTTCTTCACAAGCTTGGAGGATACAACGTTGACTGGTGATCCAGTATCTAGAACAGCCTTAATCTTCACTTTTTGAATGGATATCTCTACTCAAGTGGTAGTGCAACCAAAAGGGGGAAGGACAGCCAGGATATCTTGAGCCTCTGCTAGCTCCTTGTCCCACTTCTCAATCATGCATCTTAACCCTAGGAACTTCTTATAAACAGTCTGGAGGGGGAGCAAAACGGATACATTCTTGAAGACAGCGTCAGCAACCTCAGCAGCTTCTTCTGATGACTCCACTAGCACGGGGACCTCTTGGCCTGAGTGAGGTAAGGGCGCAAGACAATCTCTTTGGCCTCAGGCAAAGGCTTAGCGGTAGTTGTAGTCTTTCCTGAGCGTAATTTATAGGGAACTGTAATGGTTTCAGGAATGGCCAGAACAGAGTACTCATATGCATCAGCGTTGTCAATATCAGAATCATCCAGGTCAGAGTCATCAGAGATATCATGAAACAGGAGGAGGATAGAAGGAGACTCATTATCAGCAGGCTTGGATTCAGCCATAGAGGGAGGGATTGGAAGAGACTGGGAAGAATTTTCAACCAAGAGCGTCTCTGCCTCTAGGTTGACTGCTCTTTTCCCGCCTGTTCCTTTGGATCAGCTCCTTCAACCCGCGGATTGATGCAGACTTGAGAGTGATGACCTATCTGACCACAGTTGTGGCAACCTTGGCGTTGAGGAGGATTCTGTGAGTTCATAGTAAGAATGCAAGGACCACAGGAATATGAACCAGAGTTAGAAGCAGCTTTAATTTCCCTAACAACGGCACCAGAGTGAGTAAGGGGCATATCTTGCAACAACGTCTTTATGCTCTTCATGGAAGAGAGCATAGCCTTATGGGCTTTGAAGTGAAGGCACAGTAGTTGGTTAACATTGAGAGATTGAGCGCAAGCCATGTAGGCTTCATGGGCTGTCAACTGTCTGCTTGTAATCAGTTGTTGTCCTTCCATTAGAACCTGTCTGCAAACTTGGCTAGTGTCTCTTTAGGCTTAAAAGCAATATGCATGAAGGCATCCTTCTTTACTGCCAGGCTAAGGTCACCACCAAACTCATCAATTAGAAGCTGCTTCATATCTTCCCACGTCTCAATGGAGGGTAGTTCTGGCACAACTACCTCTTGGCAGGTTAGGTGTAGACAGGTCAGAATGTGTTCCTTCTTGACGTCATCTGAGGCTTTTTGCATGGCAGTTTCATAGATAGTTAGGAAAGCTGCAATAGTTGAGGTTCTGGGGTCAAAGACTTGCTTAAAGGTAGGCTTGAAGTGAGTTTTGGGAGTTGGGCCACCATTGTTGCTATCAAGTACGTTGATACGCAGGGAAAACTCTGCCTCAGATTCCAAGGGGGTTTGTCTAGCCTATAGCTGGCAAACACTTTCTTCAAGGGTGTTAAGAGTCTCAACAGAACAGGCCCCAGTATTGACAGCTTGAGTGGTCTGTTGTGCAGTAGTATCTAAGTGTTGACCTTGGGTGGTCACTATTATGGAGAGTTCAGCCAGACGTGAAGTAAGGGATGGCCCCACTGAGAGGCAAGGGGCAAATATATCATTTACAGATTTGATTACTTCATTCATTTCTTGTATGTCTCTATCCAGCTCAGTGTGGTCCCAGTTAAATTGATCCACCTTGTTAGCTAGGGCTATTATTTACCTAACGCATTGGATTTGAGGTGCTCCAGATAAACCAGGGCAGCAGCCATCTTCATCAACAACCCCAACTGGACTAGCAGCAGTTGCCATCATTTAACGTAAGGCGGAAAGTTCTTGCTGTAGCTCCATAACCTGGGTAGTCAGTTCAAGAACCTGGGGGTTGGGTTAAGGCGCCTCAGCAGGACGTCCCTGACTGCAAGTAGTCAAACGTAGTTCTTGAATGGCGTCCCATATTCTCTGCTACCTATCCACCAAGTCATCAGAAGGGGGGAGAGGGCGGATTATCTGGCTTGGGCGTAGATAGTTCATTTACTTGACTCTGGAGTTTGGCTATGGTAGCAGCGGTGGCTGCTCTTTCTTGCTCAAATGCAGTACTGAGTTCATTAAGGCCTCTAGCAGAAAAGTTTGCTACCTGCTGTAGCTGCTCAAAGGAATATGTACTGAAGGCATTGAGCTGTTGCACAAGTTGCTCAAAGTCAGTGAGATAAGCGTTTAAGGTGGAATCCACCTGAGCCCGCCAGGGTTGTTCTAGCTGGTGAAACTTGTGTAGACGTTCTCTCACGTATTCAGAGATAGACTGGCACATTTGTTCAATAGAATTAACCAAACAGGCCTGGGAGGTGACAGAGTTGCGTTGATTGTCAGATACCAAGGGGAAAAAGGAATGAATCCACTGTTGATAGGCATCAAACTGGTCCCATTGATGAGTAACTGCATCTTGCAGAGACGAGATTTCTTGGACATGGAGCCCCAACACCATTTGATGGTGAGCCAAGGCAGGCTTCACAAAAGATGATAGTAAGTGCTCAGCGGAGCCAGCCGCTGAGAGGAGATGTTGTGGAAATTGAGGAGCCACAATTAATTCATAGTATTCAGCCCAACTGAACTGCAATTGAAGGCAAGGGATGGCTCTTTCACGGGCTATCCCAAGGGCTACCAACATGACTTGTTCTAAGTCAGGGGTACCCATGGGGTAAGCAACTAGGCAGGGACTATTCCTGAGGTTCAGTATTGTGGGGGTAATAGGTTGGTTGTCAATGTCCTCTTCAATAGGAGGACTGGTAATTTCAGGTGAAGTTGACTCTTGTATAGGCGGAGGCAAAGGACCTAAAAACGTGGATGCAAAGGGGATAACCAAGGGGCTTACAGCCCCTGTAGTGAGCACCATTTTTGTTGTGTTCTGAGGCGCGGCACAGACACACTACAGGAAATCCTAACCTTAGTATTGGATTTGTACTAAGTCTTGGTTAGATGACATGGAAGGCAAATATGTTTACCTTGTGGCCCTGGAAGAATTATCTCTACTAGTTGTGGCTAGAGAGGCGCAGAAGTACAGAAGACACAAAGACAAAAATGTGAATAGAACTTAAAATTTATTGGATATAAAGATTGTGAATATATACTGTGTAGCTTTACCACAAAACAGTACATGGACGGTAGTATCACTTGCCACCAGCATTAGTGGGGCAAGTGAGTTGCACAGGGATCAGGAAACCAAACAATTGTACTTCCTGAATTGGTTATCAATTCATTTTGAGTAGCAAAAGCAAAAGCGCAAGATTCATCCTTGAAATGGCCCACCAAAGGCAAAATTGAAATACTGTGAATAGCGACATTCACAACAAATTGGCTGATTTTCTTTGCTATGGTGATTGTGCATTTTCTGATATTTCTGCACTAGTATCCAATTGGTTGGCTTCACATCCAATTTCACAGGCAATAGGAAAACAAGCCGCCACCCTGAGACTGGATGTGGTTGGGGTGGCGGCTTGTTTTCCTATTGCCTGTGAAATTGGATGTGAAGCCAACCAATTGGATACTAGTGCATAAATATCAGAAAATGCACTATTGCCTCAGCAAAGAAAATCAGCCAATTAATGACAATAAACAGTAATCTATTAACACATTACATTATTATTACCTTGCAAAATCTGACTGAAAAGTTTACAGAATTATTACCAATAGGTAAATATACAGGCTGCAAAATGCACTATTTATTAATATTTGTACTAAGCATTAATGGCCCTAATTAAACACAGTCAATTTATTTTAAATTGTAATGAAAAAGACCTAGTTTACAGTGAATTTTATTAAACAAAATGCATTGAGTTATGCACATAATATCAAAATATCAAGAGTTGATGTCTAATTGCAATGTTTAATCCAATATTTACGTTTATTGTCTTTAATTTATTAATGATGAAAAATATGTAGGCGTTGAAGATAGTACAATAAAAACCAGTTTTTTGATGGAATTCAAACAAAATGTCAACAATCTATAACTTGATCAACAAATTAGAAGCACACCTGCAAAAGGTTGTTGAAATAGAAAAAAAATATCAGGGAAATAGTGACAGGAAAGCTGGGTAACAAGGGCCAGCCACTAATCCAGTCAAAAGAAGATGCTATGAACAAACTAGGAAATATTATTGACAAAAAGAATAAAGAAGCATTACTAAATCTCCAGGGAACAATTCTATCAAGTCTGAAGTTCAACAATGCGGCCTACAATTTGTGGGAGTTCTGGCAGGGGGCCAAAGAAAACAATAAGATCAAACTAATCAAAGGAACAGAAATTCAAAAGGAAATCAACACCAATTAGAAGAAAACAATCAAATGGAAACAGATAAAAATGAAACACAATCAAGAAGCAGAAGCACTTCAAGAAATACAGAAGCTTTATCAAATGAAAACCAAGAAGAAACACAAGTAGCAAGAAATATAAGAAAAATTAAGCCTAGAAAAATTAATGAAGAGCATCCAACGCTCATGAAGTTTGCTGAAGTGGCGCCTGTGGCTGAGGGGGCCACAGGGGAAACAATTAGTAAGTATTTTTATGTTTTACTTATATTTATTTTAGTCATCACCAGGAACGGTGATGAGGTTGCGGAAGTGGCAGCTTATACATTGAGTTGGTTTTACAGGGGTTACCAGTCACTGGTGGCCCCTGTAAAACAAATAAATAAAAACCAAATAAATAAAATAATTCAAAATAATATGAATATTTTTTAATATTGAAGCTCAAGATAGGGAATATTTGCCACCTGCGGGGTGCTTGCCATGGATAATGGAAGCATATGAACTAGGATCAACTATCAAAATCAAGGAAATGAATTGAATTGTGGGGATATCAAACTGAACTTTGATGAATACATATACAAAAGCATTCAACAATTCTCATTCACAAACATCAACAAATATGAAAAGAATTTAATAAAAACTGACTTTAAAATAAGAAATGAATATTTGAAATCTGCAATTTTTAATTAAGTTTTTAAGGCACTATCAAATAAAGTCGGGGATGCAGTCCTTGTGAATAATTTTAAACTTTTATTTATTTCATTTGCTGAGGCCTGGGGGGCTGATTCAAGTTGGGTGCCCCCAGAACACTCTTCAAGTTCAAACAAACGTCCTATATTAATAGGTTAGTTCAAACATTCAAAAAAGTGTGTATGTTCTCAGAAAAGTATACCTTGCAAAGAATCCATGTTGCGGTATACATGGGAATCCTCCTACACTGCATATTAAAAACCAATGTCAAAAAGTTGGAGGATGTACCTATTCAAATGAACATATGCCAGTTAGCACTCAAACACCAGAAGACACCACAGGAGTATAGGACAGTTGAGAAGTCCTGTATGACTCATTTGCATTGGCAGCGTTGTACAGGTACTATGTGCCCCCAAAAAACTACTAGTCAATTTTCTCACCCGCTTGCCTTTTATCAAACAATCAGCAACCACCGGGGTACAGGGCGCCATCCCTCTAGCAATCACATCCAGGGTTGTCCACTACGTACAGAAGAGTATGTGGATCCAATTAGATGTGTCAGAAAATTGCGGACCACGGTATTTTATCATCCACCAGATGATATCCTAAGTCTTCTGACATTAGGAAAGTACAGAGAACCTGTGACTTTGGTGTAATCTCTGGCCCAGAATATTTTCTTGTCACCAGAAGTAAAAAGTCTGACAAGGCCCAAGGCCCGGAGGATTTGGGACAGCTCTTCTTACTTCTGGATTTAGGTTCCTAGTTGTCTCTATATTTTACTATAGATAATTATACTGTATGACAACAGTATCATCTTTTGCTCTCCACTAATAAAACTTAAGAGAGGATCACATTAAGGAAATAGGACTTGGATCAATCATCAAATCAATAAAGATCATCAGTCTTTTATTCTAATGGACTGGCTTTAAGACGGCCCATCTGCCCGCGTTTTATCCGAGTTAGCTCATGACGCTAAAAGAGACTGAAGTAGCATCAGGTCAACACAGCAGGAGGCCCGGCCTTTTTGGGGTGGTTTTAACGGAAGGCTAATATGACATCTTCCACAGATTGGTATCCTTTCTGTCTACCTGGGCCACTTCCAGGGCTAGCTAGCCAGTGGTTGGCTACTAGTTCACAGAGATGATTGTTTCACTTAATCAGAGCTACTCTAATACAATAGGCTCAAAGCCTTTTATCTTAGAGTGGTTGGCCTGATGGCCCAGTCCATGTTGGACTCTTCTAGATGTAATGCAGATGATAGTTCATATGACAGCCCTCTTGTTCTAGGATTCATTTAAAGT
This sequence comes from Entomophthora muscae, assembly GCA_014839935.2. NCBI lineage: Eukaryota > Fungi > Entomophthoromycota > Entomophthoromycetes > Entomophthorales > Entomophthoraceae > Entomophthora > Entomophthora muscae. The sequence continues at coordinate 189,118 of QTSX02004394.1, forward strand.
TTTAGAATAGTAATTATTATGGGAAGCATGTTTGAGGTGGTGGTTTGAGGTGGATTAATTAATGAGCAGTAATTACATACACCATTAATTAATTGTAATGCATGAGTATTTTGATGCCAGGATATGATTTGATCACTGATCCCACAACCCGCAGCCCGCATTATTTTGTTAAAACCCTTCCTAAGAGCTTTTAACTGCTGGCCTGTGTTATTTTGTTGAAACTGTTAATTAGTCAATATCCAGAAATCTTGACAAGATGCATTAGCCAAAAATTTAATTTTGGGGTATAATTTCCCAGAATAATCACATCCCTTTGCAGTTAGCATCCCCCAATAAATATTTCCCCCTTGCAAATTATTATTTTACTTTTTATATTTTAATACTAAAATTTTTAATACTGAAATATGTACTATTAAAATTTTACTATAAAAATTTAAATATTACATATTTAAATATTAAAAATATTTAGTATCTAAAAGTTAATATTAAAATTTTAATAATACATATTACAATAGTAAAATTGTTAATATCAAATATTTTGATATTAGAATAAATCATGATTTAATAAAAATAGTTAAATTTCAAATATTTAAACTTTAATATTTAACTTTTACAATTTATAATTATAATTTTTACTTTTAATATTTTAATTTTTATTTTAAATTTTAGTATGTAAATTATAATATTAATATATCTAAATATATTACAAGACATTAGTTAAAGTTGCGACCATGTCAAATATTAAAAATAAGTTAAAAATGTTTTTATTTATTAGCTTGTTGAGTACGGGTTTATTTATCACATAGATAAACATCAAGAATTGAATTTATCTGCATCATGCAGCCCGCTCCACTATTTTTCTAAAAAAATGATTATTTAGAACTCAAATTACCTTTCCCTTGTAATGTGATTTGGTAAACATATTTGATATACTTGACCTGCGTCCTAAGTACTAATTAGTAAGCAATACATGAAAATCATTGGTGGTTGTGTTGTGTGGCTATAGTGGCACTGAAATAACAAGGATCACATGATGACATACAAGGTCCAATTTGTGGCTTAAAAAAGCCGAAATACCATCAATGATTCACAATTATTTAAATAAACTAAGTTATTTCTATCTTTTTTAATTTATTCATTTGTTAGCAAAACAGTCAATATAATATTCAGTGCATTAGAATAAAAAAATTTGTCCTCATACCTAGTATAATTAATTTTACTTACCTTTTCTATGTATTCTTAAATGTCTATAATACATTCAAACGTCACATTATTATATATAAATAATAATTATTGAGTCCTAATAAAAACAAACTAAATAAAACCTGGAGCGCCCATTTATCTGATTGGCTCGGAGGCCAGAGCTTTAGGGAGGAAGGATTCTGAGTGCTTGTAAAAAGCCGCCACCACATTGGGTGGCATTGCAAATTGGCTGATCTCAAGAATGTTGAAGAGATCCTCTGTGTCCTGAGGGAGGCCTTGTTTCACCTTATTCTTGATCCAACCAAACACCTCCTCAATTGGATTCAGGAATGGGGAATATGGCAGGAGAAAGAGAAGTCTCATTGGACAATCGGTAAGTTGGTGGCTGGAGGTATGGCTGTTTTTGTTGATGGGGGGAATTCATACACAACCAGATCCACTTTGTGGAGCCCAACATTATCAAGCACAATAACATTGGTTGTGCTGCTGTAATTTATCCAAAGGTACTCCTTGACGGCTCAGAGAAAATTGAGAAAGGTCCTGCTGTTATGGGAGCCTTTAATCATCTGATACTGGTCCAACCCGCAAGGACCAAGAAGCGCAACCATGGAATAGGTCTGGGAACAGATAGCTGCACAATGGGCTACGCCGTCCTTGGACCCCTTCTCAACCCACCCATGCCTAGACCTGAGTGAGGAGAAAAACAACAATTTGTCAATATAAAAGAACTGGACATTCCCAGTCTCCTTTAGTGCCAGATATGTCTTGGCATAAATGTGTCAATCCTCAATGGTCTTTTCACTGTTCCTATTATACTGAGAAACTCTGAGCACCTTCCACAAGAAGCCCAAATCAACCATTGCTTTGTAAACAAGGGTTTTGGAAACAGAAAGCCCAAACTCTGTGGCAAGAATTGATTGGGCAGCAAGTGTGTCCAGGTGGCAATTCTTGACTACCCACTGCTTGATTGCATCAATATGAACGGGCTGAAGAAGTTTGGGCTGTCGCTTAGCCTTGGTGGATTTGGCAATTTGCCTGGTGTTGCCATACTTGGTGTTGATGTTGGCAATGTATCTGGCTGTGACACCAAATTGGGATGCAATATCCCAAACTGCCATTCCCCAGTTCAAGCAGTTGAGGAGAGCTTCATGCTCACTATCTGTCAACCAACGCCGGCCCTTGGCAGGTACCACAGCATCCTGGCTAGCAGGCTCAAAACAGGGTTGGGGGCCTTTGTGTAGAAGGTGGGATCATGCTTGCTTGCAGTGGCGCTGTCAATGGTTGAATACACAATAGGTGCAGATGGCTCAACAGTGGTGGCCAATGGCTTGTAGGTGGTGTCAAAGACGCGGGGGCAGGAAGTAGCAACTCTTGGATCAAGAGTGCGGGGCTGGGTGACAACTGGGTATACAGTGGAGGTGTATGTAACCTCAGTGTTCCCAGTGACCCTGGTGTAGGAGACTTTGGTAGCAGGCCTTGAAAGTGGCTTCTGCCTGGGATTCAAGCTGGTAGTTCTGGCTTGGGATGCAGGAGGTGGTTGGCTGGCGCTTACACCTTGGGAGGCCTGTGTATTGGCATGACTCCCTTCAAGTTGGGTTCTGGGTCTGTTCTTGGACCCTCTGGGACGCCCTTGTGGACAGGCTGCCCCACGGGCTGGTGCAGGAGCGGGTTGGGAATGTGATTGACAGTCCATAAAAATAAAATAAAAAATATTTTTTTAGATTAAATATGTATTTATTTGGATTTATTGGTTTAGTTGTGGGTAGTTGTTTTCTCTTGATTTAGCCTTGAATAGTAGCAGAATTTCTATATCCGTGATTTGGAGTGTATAATATTGTATCCTTTCTGGTTTTGGATGATTTTGAAGTTTAGTCACTTTTTATGTCTAAAGATGGTTGTTGAGATTAAATTTTTAGTTTGATTTGGGTTGGTGTTTCCTAGTGTGCTTACCGTATATTAAATTTGGATTCCAGTTCCCACAATTAATATCTGAGTTTACTAGTGGCATTCAAAAGTGATTTGAAATTTGGTTCTTGGATTTGACAATCCCGCAATTTCAAAAAACATAGTAAACTTAATGAAAATGGTTGATGGATATGAACGCTTCAAAACTGATTCCATTTAATTCATTTTGTCCATTGGAAATATGCAGTTTGACTTGAACTTTGCAAAGTGTCTATGAGTTCCCACATTTTCAAATATTCAAATAAATACTCAAAAAAACAATTTAATTAAAAAAAAGGCCATCCCTCAAAAGTGATTCAAAATTTGGACCAAGGATTTGACAATCCTGCATTTTTACATTCAGGTTCTGAATTTACAGTATGCACCCAGGTACACAAGCAAGGAAACAGAAGCAAACTGACAAAAAAGACTAGTATGCACAAGATTGGGAGACACAGATTGCATTTTTTTGCTTGGTAGGTGGATTTGTAGAAAATAAGGAGGCCATGTACAGTAATTTTCAAATCTGTTGAGATAAATAAAGATTCTCAGTCCAAAAACAAATTAACTCAATCTAAAAACGGAATTGAAAATCAAGGAATTTATATCAATTTAAAATAGATCTGGATCCACTTTATTTTGCTTTTAGACTGAGTTGAATCCTTTTTAGACCAAGAATTTTGTTTATCTCAACAGGTTTGAAAATTACTTGTCCATTTGCCTGGCACAACTGGGGCCCACTTTTCATTGTCACAGTACTCAGTGTTTGTACCAGAACCAGGACAGGTTTCCATCTGAACAGTTGAATGTACCAAGGTATAAAACAAGATTAGAATAACCCATTCAAGCCTAATTCCCCAAAAGGAAACAGATTAAGCGGTCTCATGAGGATTTTCAGAGGTCTTACAAAAAATAAACTATGATGTAGATTTGAACTCTGTATTGATTGAGCAATAATTATACCCAAGGCTCTAAGGGATATATAGGGAAGAGCTAGAATTGATGGGCAGGAAATATACTGTTAGGTAAGAAGGTTCAACTTAGGGAGTACAGTTTCAACCTTATCAAACATACACCAAACACTTAGCTGTTGGTTTAAGTGTTTCAACTTACTTATCATTGGCTAAATCACTCAAGATCACAGTTGAAACTGTTATATATTCTGCATAAGTTTGTGACTTATTATTATAGTCTATAGTCTGAACACTATGATTTATGGAGCTTGGTATGTTAACTATGTGGTTGCCAACATCAGCAGTGGTTCTTGAGTCATCTGGTTGGCTAGAAACCTTTGAATTTTCATTTTTTTGCACAGATCTGGTACGGCTATTTGCTTTCATATTCAGAATTAATTGCAAGGCTTGATATAAAAAGATTGTGGGTTCTAAGTTTTGTCTGGTGTTCTGAGGACTCTGTGATAACATTAAAATTGATTCCTGTGTCTAATTCTTCAATTTGACCTTCCCAGAATTGTTAAAAAATAAACTATCTGGACCACTGGTGTCAGGAGCATCAGAAAGAATGATTCTGGCAGCAGGTATCCAGAGCTGACCCAGCCCCAATTCCAGAAGTATTGGGGCTGGCTATTGTTGTAACTGTGCTGTTTTAGAAGAGTTACAAGGGGGAAAATATTTAGAAGCTAGATAATAATCTTTATTGTGAGATAGTGATTATATAGTCATAGTGAATCAATGGATAGCAGGAACATGATTGTTGATCACACAGTTGGATGGAAGAAGGGGGTGGCTTGATCCTGGTAATGATTCAAGCGCCAAAACAAGGTGTCCACTGTAGGGGATCATCATCTCTTCATGTTGTTGGATTTGGTCATTTGAGTTGACTTCCTAGTCTGGCTTCAAGTGACCGGGTAATCAGATTGCGGGTCACAAACCTGCTTGGTTGGAACCTTGCTGGCGGGTCAAGTCTGCTGTTTTGACATTCACCCCAACTGAAGGTTAGCCTCCTCTGGGGGCAGGTTGTCAGGGAGGTTGTCAGAAACCCGGGCGCCGTACTAGACTAATTGTTGTTCTGTGGCGGGCAGGGCGGTTTCCTGTTGTTTTTGTCTTGCTTTTCAGGGTCTCAGGTAATCATGGTGTAGGTTCTTGTCTTGCTTGCGTTTCCCAAGTCCTTGCACAAGGTAAGTGTTATTGTAATTTACCTTTAGAATTATTGCTGGCCCTACTTTCTTGGTTTATAGTTTGCTTTTATCAACATTCATGACCCAAACTTTGTCCCCAACTTTGTGTCTATTTCAGATGGGGACAAAGATTTTTTGCATATGTTCATTTTCCTTTTCTGTTTGTTTGCTGTTGGCCTCTATAACTTGAGGATCTGACTGAGGGGAACTTTACTTGGAATTTCCAGTTTGGGTCCTGTCAATGCTTGAATGATATTTGACTGTATGCTGTATACCAACTCAAATGGGCCTTTACCGGTGGATCTGTTCACTTGGGTTTGGCACACAAGTAGTGCAGTCAGTAGCTGCTTATACCAGTCTTCAGGTCTCCTGGTGGTGAGCTTGGCTTGGCTTGCACAAGGCTGCCATTAAGCCACTCTACGTGTCCATTGGCCTGTGGGTGGTATGGTGTTGTTACAGTGTGTTTGACCCCATTTTTTGTGAGGTATACATTGGTGGTTTTGGAGGTCAACTCTATCCTCCATCATTTATCAGGAGTTCTGGCTTTCCAAACTTGCTGATTATCTCTTTGCTAATAAATTGTTATACATCATTGCCAGTGTGCGCCCTTACTGCTTGGGCTACTGGCCATTTTGTAGCAAAGTCAATGGCGGTGATGATGTATTTCTTATCATTGTGTTTCCCTGGCATGGGGCCAATGATGTCAAGAGCCCATACTTTGAAGGGTAGTTGTGTGCGGATGGGAAGTACTGACTTTGGAGGGGTTTTGCTCTTGGCAAATTTTCCGCATACCTCACATTGGTCTAGGACCTCTTGAATGTTGTGATATAAGGTTGGCCACCAGGCCTTGTGCTTAAGGAACTCATATAGGTTTTGGTTCTTGGTAGTCCAAGGTCTCTGTGATAGTGTAGGATGGTGTCCACTTACTGGTGCGTGAGGATGTAGGGAATGGTTGTGCCGTCAGACATTTTTCTGTGTAGGGTCCTGTATACGTCAGCAAATAGGTGTTTGTTTTTGATAACTGTTTCCTTTGTTATGTCAGTTGTGCCGGGGGAAACCCCTTGTCTTTTGTTTTTAGTACTAAGAGAGGCCAATCTGGGTTGAGCCCATTTTCCCCTATCAAGGCACAGACATACAGGCGGGAGAGAGTGTCTGCCATGGAGAGCTTGGCCCCAGGTTTGTACTGTATGAGCATGTTGAATCTCTACAAGAGCTCCATCCAGCGGGCTTGGCGGCAAGACAGATTCACTTGGGTTTTGAAATATATGAGCAACTTATGGTCGGTTAATGCTGTGAATTCTTCTTGCTGCTCTAGGTAACAGCGCTATTTGACTAGACATTGTACAATAGCCAACAGTTCCTTGTTGTGGATAGGGTATTGACACTTGCCATCTGTCAATTTTTGCAATTCATAGGCTACAGGCAGGAAGTCACTGTCATTATTTTTGATTTGTAGTACTCCCCCAATGGATGCATCTGAGGCATTGGTTTCCATTTGGTATTTCCCATCACTTTTGGGGTATTGCAGGATGGGAGCTGTCCTGAGCTTCTCCTTGAGGCGTCTAAAACAGAGGTCACATTGGGGGGGGTCCACACAAACTTGGATTTGGCGCCTGTTATGGCAGATAAGGGGGCAGTCAAAACAACATAGTCAGGTATGAAGCGGCGTTCATAGGCCACCATCCCCAAGAAGGTGTGGAGTTCTGACTTATCCTTAGGCAGCAGCATTTTGCATATGGCCTGTATCTTTTGACTATTGGGTTTGATGCCGTCCTTTGAGACTATGTGTCCCAGGAAGGGTAGTTGCTTGCGGAAGAACTGGCACTTGGAGGGCTTGGCCAATAGTTTTTGTTGTGCCAAGGTAGCAAAGACTGCCTCTAGGTCCTTGTGGTGTTGTTCTACTTTGAGGCTGTAGACAATGATGTTGTCCAGATAGACTAGGGCATGCTTGCCTATGTGAGGCGCAAATACTTTATTCATGAAGGTCACAAAGGTGGACGGGGCATTTGTCATGCCAAAGTTGAACACCACACATTTGTATGAGCCATATTTAGTGCAAAAGGCTGTTTTGGGGATGTCTTCCTCCTTGATGCAAATCTGGTTATAGCCTGCAGTCAGATCAATCTTGGAGAAGACTGTGGCTTCTCCCAAGGCATTGAAGAGATTGTCAATAAGTGGTAGTGGATAACAATTCTTAATGGTAACTTTGTTTAGGGCTCAATAGTCTGTGACCAGACATAAGGTACTGTCCTTCTTGGCCACAAAGAATATGGTGGCCCCAAAGGGAGACTGTGAGGGGCGGATAAGTCCTTTCTCCAATGCCTCCTTGAGGTAGGCGTGTAGGGTGTTGTCTTTGTTTGGGGTCAGCCTGTAGATAGGATGCGCTTTGGGTACAGCCCCTTTGATTTGTATGGAGTGTTGAATGCGTTTCTCAGGGGGCAGCCCAGGTAGCGCTTCTTTGAAGATTTCTGGATGACAGGCCACAATTTTGCGGTCCTGAGGCATAGAGGTATCCTGGTGATATTTGAAGTGTATGATCTTGTACTGACAGGAGTACCAGTCAATTGCCTTCAGGTTATCCTTTTTGTCTAGGGTCTCTGTGATGCGCACAAAGACATGGTTGTGTAGGAGTTGGTCCACTAAGTCCGGGTAGATTTGGTGGTTGATGCCTTCACGCTTAATGGTCAACACTGAGGTTGCCCAGTCTACGTGAGGATTGTTCTTCCATAACCAGTCTAACCCCAGTACAATATCAAACTTGGGGAAGTCAATGATGGGACCATGGATGGTGGAGTGCAGGTTCTCAAGCATGACAGAGAAGGGGGCAGCTTCCCTTGTCACGGCAATGTGGTGTTTGTCAGCCAGAAACATGTTTTTAATCCGCAAAGGATTAGTGGCCAGCTTGAACTTGTCCACAAAGCTACTGTTGACTAGGGTTTGATCTGCACCCAAATCCAGGAGTGCTGAGCCTGTTTAACTGTGAAAGCGGAAAGAATAGGACATCAGTTTATTGGGATATCTGGCAATGGTGTACAGTACTGGGTCCTCCGAGGGCACTTGGATCATTGGGCATTGGTCCACGTCCTTGGGTTGGTACTCATCATTGGGCGAGTCAGGAGTTGCGTGGGGAGAGCTTGGCTTGCTTAGTGCTCTCCCTGGGCTTTTCCCTTGTCTTGATTGCCTTGTGTGACAGTGACACAAAAATGGGTACAATTTGACTGGCCATTGTTCCCACTTCCATGTCCATTTAAACCTGTGGGTTTGTGGTTGGTGTTATTCCTGTTGCCTCCAGGGGGTGGTCAAGTGGAACAACTGCCTGGATGGGAATCCTTAGGTCTTTCTTGTTTCCCAGTTTGTGCCTTATGAAGGGTGTTGGAGGTTTGTTCTGCTTTCTCTGCTTTGCAATACAGGCTTTGCAGGTTGGTCACCTGGTCCAGGTTCACATACCTCATCACATGCAACTTGAGGGTGTTGTAGTACATGAGGTGTGTGGCTGGGGTGTCAAAGGCCATGTCAGATGGTGCTCAAAGTTGGAGTTCCTTGTAGGCGCGGGTGAGCTCCTTCACAGTGCCTGTCTGGGTAAGGTTCTTTACTTGGCGTATTATCATGAGCACTGTATCCTTAAGCACAAATCTTTCCAGGAAGTCTTGCTTGAAAATATCCCAGTTCTTGATAGTGTGTTCCTTGTGCCACTTGTCACACCAGGTGCCAGCGTCATGGGTCAGGCAAATGGAGATTTCCGCAATCCAAAACCTCTGTGGGCATTCCATCTGGGCCAGCTTTCTCTGGGTGGACTGAATCCATGCGGCAGCGTTGTTGTTGTTGGCCCTGGCAAAAGCTCCAAGGCGGCGCTTCACAGTCTTTGAGCTACATAGGCGGGCATGGCACTTTTTTTGGTTGGTCACAGCATGGAGGCGGGAGCCTGGAAGAACCCTTGTGCCAACATGGCGTTAAAGGCAGGCAGTGGAATCACCATATTCTGGTACAGGACAAAACCATTGGGTATCTTGGCACCAGGAGTGTACAGGGTCCAGTCAGGCAGGAGGCCAGACATAATTCTGTCGAGGATTTGTTGGCTGCGGTGTGTGCAGGCAACAGGCAGAATTTTTCAAGATAAGGTAGGATGGAGAACCTACCTGTGCTACCAATGTTGTAACTGTGCTGTTTTAGCAGAGTTACAAGGGGAAAAATATTTAGAAGCTAGATAATAATCTTTATTGTGAGATAGTGATTATATAGTCATAGTGAATCAATGGATAGCAGGAACATGATTGTTGATCACACGGTTGGATGGAAGAAGGGGGTGGCTTGATCCTGCTAATGAGTCAGCGCCAAATTGAGGTATCACTGTAGGGAATCATCATCTGTTCATGTTGTTGGATTTGGTAATTCAAGTTGACTTCCTAGTCTGGCTTTGAGTGGCCAGGTAATTGAATTGCGGGTCACAAACCTGCTTGTTTAGTACCTTGCTGGCGGGTTGAGCCTGAGGGTTTGACACTATGATGGTTACATATATCCTATATCTGTCCTACAGGAGAGCCGGCACAGCCGAGCCATCAGTAACATTCACCCCAGCCAGGTGGAACTCAGGCAGCTTCAGCTAAAGAAACTAGAACCATAACAAAAGACAAGTTACATAACAAAGAGATGTTGATTATCAGGAGGCAGGCACAGTTTAAAGCTCATCAATAAGTGTTACCCTTTATCAGCTACTGGAGCTGATATTGAGATCAGCCCAACGCTGCCTAACTGTATCCAAATCTGGGCCTTACTGCTGCCGCTGGTGGGGGATCTGTTTCTGACCGGGCCAATGCATAAATATATTGGATGAGATATGCCAAACTCTAACTTTTAGAATTCAAAAGTATGGGTGGATCTTCAGATCAAGGCCTTATGTTGCAGCTGAACTCATAATAGTTCAGTGTTCAGATTGGTGAAGGCAACAGTTCAATAGAAGGGGTAAAGAAAAGTAATCATGTGTATGTTTATTCAGAACAGCATAATTGACATACTACACTGGGAAGCCACTAGTCCACCCAGGGGCAGCTCTATGATGGGATCCAAACCAAGCATGAGTCACAAATATCTTAGTTGAGGGATTCACACATAGAATTGGTAGTGCTCCTATTTAGGAGATATTGCCCATAGTTCAACCTTGGCAGCAGGAGCCCAACATTGTTATATACATCCCAGGGCACCTCTATTAGCACCCTGTATATAACATAAGATAAGTTGGCAGATGTGGAGTCAATCTTGGTTGCAATACCCCCTTCCCCCCTGTTTATTGTCCGGCACTCGGATCAGAATTTTAAGGAGATCCAGGAAGTTACATACAAAACCTTTCTGAGTGGATACAGCATAGCAGGGGTGAACATGTTATTATGGAGATTCTTGATGTTACCTTAGGTGTCTTCAATCTAGTAAGTATGATAATTTTAGACAGTGGACACCCTGCAAGGCCCAAGGTGGTTGGGTGAAAGCTTCATGGAGTTAGGATTGGTGGTGTAAGAAGGATCACCTATGGCATACTTTGCCTCCAGGTGTCTTGTTGCCCCATGATCTGTTCTTGTTCAATGTTGTGGGCCTTGGCCTGCCACTATGCTAATGAGAGAGCAACTTTGAGAGATGGTTTGTTTGGGACTTTTGATCTTGATTTACCCTTGTTCATCCCTGTCATGCCATCAGGGGTACCAAAGGCCAGCATGCTAGGTCTGAACCCTGTGCTGTGGTTGATCCTGGCTTGCAGAAAGAGCAATGCAGCTGGGAGATGTTTTGTCCAGGAGGTACTTTGGTGCTGGGATAGCTTGGCAATTATTTGGGCCAATGTGCAGTTTATTTGTCTAATTAGTCTGCTGGCCTGTGAGTGGTATGATGCATTAACTGTTCATTCAAGGGCATCCTTTATGCAGTACGCTTTTGTGAAATTCCCCATAAGTTCAGGCCCACCATTGGTGATTAGTTGCTTGGGGCAACCAAAATGTGCCAAAATCTTCTTACTGAAAAAGCCAGTGATAGTGGTGGGGGTGTGGTTAGCTGTTGTGTAAAATTGGAAGTCTTCTGATAGATGATAGTAAACTACCACTCTTAATCCCAAAATGTTTAGGTTGATAAAATAAAGAGATGTGAATAAAGTCTTCATAAGCGATTGGATTAGGGCACATACCAACTTATAGGAAGCTTAATAAGGAGCAGGATGATTGATTGATCCTAGGAATATATAAGGAGGCTGGGTTTAACTATAGAAGATTGGTTTAAAAATTCAACTTCAAGATCAGGGAATTGGTTGGCATCAATGAGAGAATAAAAACTATTTACAATCAAAGCCCAGTTATTATTGTAAAAGATGCTTAACTGGGTGTATAGGAAATCAAACAGTATCACAGTGCAAAGGTAAAACTAGGCATCAGGATGAATCAATAAAAGAATAGAGCTAAGGAAAAGAAATATGTAAGCCACACAACCTAACAAGTACCTTTTTGGGGTTAAAGTTAACAATCTCAACTTAAAGTTGAGACTGAAAAAACTCAAGCTATTTGTTCTGGCTTGAGGTTTGAGGTAAATAGGTTAAGGAATCAAACTTGACCAGAGACAGCTAACCTAGTGTGGTTAAGGGGTCAGGTCAGATGGTCAAATAAGTCATAAAATTCAGAAAAGGTTAAGCAATATACTAACTTCAAGAAGTCAGTTAGTCTAGAAATCAGAAGGAAAAGACAAGAGCAAGTCAGGGGATGACTGTCAGGATTGACAATTTTCTTCACTGTGGAACCCGGGCCCAAGGGCGGGATTTGTACCCTGACCCTGAGCCCCTGCAGGCCGCCTGCACACGTTTTCATGGGGTTGAGTCCCCGCAAGCTGAAGCTAAGAATGATTGTCCAAAAGGTGAAGCTAGCCAAACCAAAGAAATCATCACACCAAATAGAGATGTAATCAAGGTGCCTAATAGAGGCAACAAAAATCCTACCATCCTCTTCATGGGCTTGAAGATTGCCTTGGTGGCCAATCAGGATGTTTCACCTGAGGAATGCACAGACCTAGGGCCCAACCCCATGACTGCAACCCAAGAACAAGAGAATCAAGTCACCAATATAATATTTCTGATCAATGAAAGAACTACCGGCCCAAGTGCCATTTCACTGCCTTTGAACCCAAGTACCCAGATCCCCTGGACCCACATTTCCAAAGCCCTGAAGAAACCCCCATGGAAATTGTTAAGTTTGGAAGTGGGGTACTGTATAGACCCAAGGACCCCATGCTCCAAACTTATTGCTATTTTTGAATAAAGGTTATGTTATTTTGGCTTCCACAGCTGCTGCAATATTTCATCTTTGCTATCTGTCAATTCAGTACAAGATCACCTGATCCTGCTGCCCTTCTGCCTTCAGATTCCTGTCTTCCAGATGTCCCCTTTGGTCCCATCTACTTCACAGAGTACCCTTTAAAACCTGGGTATAAGGAATACACCCAGGAAAAGATCCTTGAACTAGATCCCTTGGACCGCAAAAAATCAGAAGTTAGATACAACTGTCAAGGCCCTGGATTCTATTGTCATCAAAATTGTTTAGAGGCAAGTTCAACTACCTGCCTGCCTATAAACTTGATATGGAACCACCCATGACCCCCAAGCCAATGCCCTCCTCCTTGCCTGACCTCCCAACTGACCACACTAGCAAGCTGTTTAGGATTGTTTATATCACCCTCACAGGGGTGATCAACACTATAATCCCAGCCGCCAGCCTGTTGTCCTGAGTGGGGAAGTCCTTCTACTACCTATTTAAGTTAGCTCCTCTCTTGTTGTGGGCTCTGCCCGCAAAAAACCTGGCCTGTGTGATCCCTGAAAATTATGGGCCGGCTGCCCAAGCTTGACTCCCTGAAAAAAGGAGTTGAGGACGGCAGCGTGTATGACCTGCAGTGCAGTGTGAAATACAGCCGCCCAGAAGGACTCAGGGGCTCTGGATGGGCCATCTATGAAGAACAATCCACCTCAGACCCTTGCAGTGGGGTAGTGTATTCCTGTGCGGGCCTGAGAATTGTGCAGGCTGTTTGCCACATCCTTGTGCTATGAGAGCACTGGAAAAATCTGTGTGTCACTGTATCCCTAGTGTCAGGACTGAGAATTATAGTCTCAACTGATATTTTCTATTTTGTTGATATTTATGCCAAGACTTCTGTTTGTTTGTTTCTCCTTTACCATCTTTGGTTGTCTATATTTCCGCAAATACTGAACCATTTCAGGTTAAATTAGTGTCAGCCAAAAGCCCTTGATTCCAGCTTTCAGAATCTTACTTTTGACAATAGATTTTTGATTCAAAATTATGAGTTAATCTCGCTTAAACATAATTCTTCTATCATCTCCTTTTCATAGAATTGGGTATAAAAACCCTCACAGTTCTATTATTCCAAGGAATTCAATCTCCTCCTGTTTAGGCTCATCAATAAAACTATTGTCTCAATCCTAGCTGTATCTCTTGTATCCTTGAGAAATATTAATTTGTTGGTGATGGTTGAGCACAGGCTTTGATACAACTGCAGATGTTGTTGAAAAAGTCTGAAGTCTTACACCTAGCACCACATCTATTGCATATGGGGTTAGGGTAGTTTTGGAAGTCAGCAGTTTGGTAAAACCAACAAAGAAATTTACATGTATTTTTCCTCATACTGAGGTTAATTATGTCCTTGTGACAGTACAGCCAGAATATGCTGGCCTTCATATTGGAATTACTATGGGGGTGTGATTTCATTATCTCTAGCATTGCAACGTGTCTTGGGGGTTCAGTAATAAATGTTCTTGAGTGGGCTGGAAGACCCATGAACATGGGCTGCCACACCAGCTCTTCCCTAACTCTGTGGGTGGCCAAAGGTATAAATGAGCTGATGCTTCAGAATTCCTTGTATGTTGAAAGCATGGCTTTTCAAAAGGGGTCCATCCCTTGAGGGCCTCTCTTGGTTGTGACCTTGGACAGCCAATTGTTGAGAGTGTGTTGCTTAGGGGGCTTAAGCCCAGAGCCTTGGCCTATTGAGTCTGGAATTTATTAGTTAGTGGGGCTCCACTATGTGGGCAGATAGTACCATGGACATGGTGTGACCAAAGATCTTTGCAGCTGTTCTACATACATCACACAAGCCAAAGCCAGCTCTGAGCTTGTTACCAATCATCTTTTTAGTGTCTATTGGTTGAGCTCCTGGTATCCAAAGTGTGTGATGCACCATCCTATTGAGACTCTGAAAGAATTGCTGGGATAAGGGAAAGAACTGTGCTGTGAACCAGACTTTTGAGTATCCAAGAATATTTACCTCTGGATCCTGCTAATTTGGGTTGTCAGGCTGAATTTTCAGGTAGACATGGAGTGTGTTGTGAATACTGCTATTCACCATGTTTTGATTTTGCCTTTGGTGGGCCATTTTGAAGAAAAATCTCTTGCCTTTGCTTTTGCCTCTCAAAATGAGTTGATGACTGAATCAGGAAGTACAATTGTTTGGTTTCTTGCTCCTGTGCAACTCACTTGCCCCACTCATGCTGGTGGCAAGTGATCCTACTGTCCTGGTAGTGTTTTATGGTATTGCCAACCACTATATATTCCATTTTCATATTCACCAATAAAATTATATATTCACATTTTTGTTTTTGTGTCTTCTGTACTTCTGCGCCTCTCTCTAGCCACAACTAGCAGAGATTATTCTTCCAGGGCCGCAAGGTAAACACATAGCCTTCCCTGTCATCTAACCAAGACTTAGTACAAATCCAATCCTAAGGTTAGGATTTCCCTTTGTGTGTCTATGCCACGCCTCAAAAAATGACAGAGTGAGATATTGCATTGAGAATTCCTGACTCCAATACCTGTGTCAAAGCTCCCACCTTAACCCATGTGCCCAGATGGCGCACCAAAGTCTTGGTGGGTTTAATGGCCAGTGGCGGTCTGAAGCCTGGGCTGCTCATAATGATGGCCTGGGATTTGGTAGTGTTTACCTTGGCTTGTGAGAGCTTGGAGTATTCCTTGAGGGCCTTTGGGAATGCTGATACATCCTTCCTAGATGAAATTCCCACAACACAGTCATCAGCAAATGCTTTGATTGTGAATGGCTCTTGTCCAAAATTGTGTAGACCAGTAAAGTCTCTGCTGAGGTGGCAGATCCAAGGGTCTATGGCTAGGTTGTAGAGGAGCATTCTGAGAGGGTCTCCCTGGCGTAGGCCACGGGACAGAAGGATTTCATCTGTCTTGTTGTGGGCTATTGAAAATCTGATAGTGTACTCATTCAGCAGAGAGTTCAGCTAGTCTCTGATCTTTTCAGAAAGTGCATGGGTGCAAAGGCAGGCGTCCAGGTAGGGCCAGGATACTCTACCATATGCATTTTCATGGTCCGAAAAGATGGAAATACCATTCTGGGCTTTGTTGCAAAGGACATTTGTCACAGTGTTGATATTTTCTGTGATACTGCGGCCCAGGGTAAAGCCATGCTGGTTTGGGTGCGTAGCCAGAGTGATGATTTTACTCATTCTAGTCACTAAGATTTTGTTCAGAAGCTTCTGATCTGTGTTTAGGAGTGTGATGGGCCTCCAGTTCCTTAGATCTGATATTGACCCTTTTTTGTGGAGGAGGATTGTCAATCTTTAACCACTGCTGGGTATGATTGATCCATTCTCAAGAGCTGTATTAAAAATTTCAAGGAGAATCTCCTCTATAGACACAATGTAGTGCTTGTAGAATTTGTAAGGTAAGCCATCTGGCCCTGGGGCTTTCTGCTTTGGTGCTGAGATGACTGTTTCTACAAGCTTCTTCAAATCCACTGGGTGTGTTTATGTTGCCATTTAAGGGGTGCCAGGAACCAGCTCCAGCCACTTTTTGAGGGCCACTGGATTGTGTTTGGATTCAGATGCCTATAGGGCTTTGTAGAAGGTTTGTGTTGCCTTAAGAACACTTTCCTTGGTGGTATGGGTCACATCTTTATTGTACACTTCAAAAAGGGCTTTTTTGAGTGCTTCTAATATTTTACATAGAGATGAAAGCCTTGGCAGGTTGTTCCCCTTTGATTGATAAAGAGGTTGCAGCCTGGAGCCTGGCCATTTTTTGATTAATTCAATTCAATACTTTCCACTTTTCTTGCGGGCGGACTTTCAGGCGGCCATCCAGCACACCTTTTTTGTTTTGGCATGTTGGCCTCCAGGTGCTTGATAGTGTTGGTGATATGGCCCTTGTGGGATATCTTTGCTATCTCCAGGCAAGAGAACTCCTTTTGGATTTATGATTTAAAATTTTCTTTAATCATGGCTCATTAGGCTGCCTGCATATGTTTTTTGTTGATCTGATGGATCTCTTGATTGATTGGCTAATCCACTGCTGATTTGTGTTGCTGGGAAGCAGGCAAAATTGATGTGTTGTGCATGTTTTAAGATTCCCTAATTTAATGGTAGTACAAATGAGTCTGTTATCAAACCCAATGATATCAGTAGGAGATTGCAGAAAAAACACGGCCACCAGGCCCAGGGAAATGAATATATAATCAATGTGGGATGCAGAAAATTCTATAGTATCATTTGTGTTTATCATAGTCATTATGGCTGAGTATCCTACCACAAAGTTTGCAGTGTCTATTAGGCCTAAACTCTGTTGCCAGTCACCAAACATAATGAAGTGATCTAGAAGAGGAATTATAGGAGCCTTGTATGTGGGCAAAAGCCACAAGCTAAAGTCCCCTATGAAGATAGTATTTGGCAGGAATAGTATCTTTTTGAGTTGTTCAAAAAAGAGAGCCTTATCCTTGTGGACTGATGGGCTGTAAATAACTAAAAAAGTAAAGCTTTACTCTTTGCTTTCAATATCTGTCATTATATGTCTGTCATCCAGCTCATCTTTCTTGTTTGTTGCCTTAATTGGGGATTTCCTTCTGATCCAGATGCACAATTTCTTAGACCAAAGGGTGATGTGGGGAATCATGAGCCTCTGAAGACTGGGCTCAGCCTCAGAGCTGCAATTGACTTCATTAAAGCCAACCAGATCAGCTTTGAGGGAGAGCAGCATATTCATTTTCTTTGCCTGGGACTGTGGGCTGGAAAATCCTGCAATGTTGAGGGTCTATTCTAATTGTGGTTCCAGTAGCCACTATGAAAAAGTGGCCCCGCCAGAGGTAGGACCCCCATTGTCATTGGCTTCTGAGTATTTGGATTTTTTGGGTGCCTTAGACTGTTTGGGATCCTCTACTGTGTAAGGGGATGGCTTAGTTACTGCTGCAAGTTTGGTCTGGACCTTTCTTCTAGGTCTGCCATTCTCCTTTACAGTAGGTGCCTGCTCTTGATTGGGTGTGGCCTGGATTTGGTCCTGCTGCATATACTCTGATGCTACTGCATGGGATGCATTAACCAATAATGCTTGGTCCTGGGTGTGCATAGTCACTTGTTCCTCCATGTCCTGGACTTTCATTGGTTTTTCAGGAACATAGGTGTGGGTTGTCTGGGTCACCTGTTCAAGCAATTGCATGGGTTGGGGTGCCACTGTCTGATTAGATTCAGCTTCATCCATTGGCTGAGGCTGTGAGGACTGATTCTGGGCCCTGGTATGAGCCTTCTTTTGGCATGAAGTGATTAGCCAAGTCACCTCATATTCAGCCATAGTGCCCCAAGCCAAGGCTATAAGAGCATTGAATTGGGTACTAGTAGGCTCACAGTCCTGGTGTTCCTTGGGGGTGTCTTGTTCTGCGGCCTGGACTCCTTTAATAGTTGAAGGGTGTTGAAAATTGTGCCATTAATGCTATTTTGATATGGCCTTCAAATAATGATATGTCCAAAGATTTGGTCATTTTTGCTTTCAACTTTGGATATTACTTGCCTCCCATAAATGAGTTGATACCAATGTCCACCCATTCCAGATTACCATACCAGCTTGCGACTGATCCTGGTATGATTTCAACTCAACATGACCCCCTCTGCTACTCTGTCTACCTAATGAGTGATCATTGACCCTTGTCTACTATTTAAGTAGAATCAATTCTCCTAATAAAGAGAAGTTTATCCACATTTGTGTTGGCTTTAATATTCTCCAAGATTTTTCCTTTCCTTTTTTTCAAAAGGAATTCCTCATCTTGTATTCCAGGAAATTAAGATACATGCCCTTAATTTTGCCCTGAAGGCTAACCCAAGGCTAGCTTTGAACCTCAAATCTTTTGTTATAAAGATTTCCCGCCGTTTCCTCCTGGATGTTGTCCCCAGGAGCCAAATACGGCAGAGGGCAGAGGGCCTCTCTATGGCCAAGAGCAGAGCAGAGTGCACAGATAGGTGGGGTCTGTTAAGGGAATACTTTGAACTTTCTGCTCAGGGTTCCATCCTTCTTGGGTATGGTTGCCCAATGGGGGATGACTGTCAGGGCCCAGAAAGCCCTGGACAATCAGCTGGCCTTCCTAGAGGAAAAAACCCCCACAGCTTGGGAATCTTTACCAAGTATCTCCCAGAGCAATAAAACTCCCCTTTCAACTAAAAAATGGCCCAGGATTTGAGAGACACACAAGCCTTAAATCCCTGGCTTTGATTCTATTATTGAATTTGAGCCTCTCAACTATTAGAAAATGATACATTGGGAGCGCAATTGTTTGATTGCGCAATGGGGCGCTCAATCACTTGTGGGATCTATAAATAACTGTGTCACCTTGGCATGCTGCAGTTCAAGAAAGGTTCATGTTATACCAACCAATGAGCACCCACCTCCTGGCCCAAGTACGCAAATTCCAGTGAAAATCATAAGTTCAACTCCAAATGATGCCATCAGTTCTCTGGTGGCACAAAAGGACACAAATTTACCAGTAAGTATAAGTAGTGAGGAGGGCTTCTCCTCCTCACTGTTGACATCTTAATAAAGCAATTTTATGCCCAAAAATCATTATCTTATTGCAGGAGTTGCCTATTTTGCTCCAATTTGATTATTCTCTTTGCATCTATTTTGGAATCCACAACACAACATAATCTTGCCTACCTATATCCTCCTGGTTATACTCCTGCTATCTCAGTCAATCCACCCTGTGCTCTTGACTTGGAGTATTACCACCCCCATCACCTGGATCTCCCGCCTGCTATGAAGGAGATTCCTGCTGCTCCCCCTACCTAATGCGCCTCCTGCCCAGGACTTCAGTAAGTTGGGGTTTGTCTACATCACAGTATTGGGGCTGGTCAATCAGGCCGTGCCCCATACTGGGAGTTGGCGCCCCCTAGCTACTGCAGTCAACTATCTGGTACAAATCAAGCCTATTGTGTATATGGCCTTCCAGGCCCAACCTGCCTCCCCTGTGGGAGTCCAGTCAGACTCTGGTATAGGCCGTGACAATGGCTGCTATTTTGTTGCTTGCAAAGGGTTTGATCATAGCCATAGCCTTGGTTGTGGTTAGGTGGCTCATGTAGGTGCTTTTTAGCAGCTCAAACTGCACAATATCCTGATAATTGGTCAGCCCTTATTTAAGCTGAGATTCCACCTCTTCTCTGGGCATGTACAAGGGTAAGGCCTCAAAGGACATAAAGAGTGTGGTGTCTTGGTTGAACTGGGAGCGGGTGGTGGGGAGGACTGTCTGGGTCTTCTTGCATTTGGGATCAGTAATCTCAAGAGTAAAGATTTCCTCAGCTACCTGATCAGCATTCTCTTTTCAGAGGAAGCCAAGGTCAAAGAAGTCCTTCATTGGGCTTTGGTGAAGTGCCACAGCTTTGGGATATGCTGTGTCAATTGCTCTGGCCACCTCCTAGAACTTGGTAGGGTTGCCTCCAAAGTTGACTCTGATCCCATGGGGTGAAAATGACTTGGGAAGGGCTCTGGTAATGTCTTGGAACCAGCGTTTAGAGATCACAAACTTGAGCCATCCTTCAGATAGCACATAGGGGCCCTTCTTGGTGGTTCTGGCAAAGTATGCCAGTTGGTCCTTGACTGAGAGCTTCTGGCCCTGGACAACCTTGGCCCAGGATCTTTCTGTTGTATTTTGCATACCTTTTTTACCTATAATAAAAGCCTACAGTAAACTTAGACTATTATGTGCTTTGATTGCTTTATTAATGCTTAGATTCTAAAAAGTGAGCTAAGCTGTGAAAGAAAGGTGTCATTCCAAAGTTCATTTATTCAAGTTTCCCAGACATTTCTGACTGGTACAATGAGCCCATAGGGTCATAAAGGAATGATCAAAAGTCTCATATACAATAATAAAAAAAAGGAAGAGGGGGGAAAGGAACCCTGCAGGGCAGGAGAAAAACCTTGGGTGAAGGAGGAAGGTGTGAAGGGAAAGAGTGCTTTGAGCTATACATCCCACATTGGGGGTAATATAACTTTTTGGATTTTGGATGGTGGGTGCCGTCAGTCCAGATTGAATTGCTATTGATCCTGGAAAAAACTGGGCCAGACAAAATTTGGGCCTTTGGCCCGCATTTTTTTGTTGCTTGATTCCATCTGTTGTGTGGCCAGTGATGTGTGTGTGGTTTAGAAGGGGAAAAATTTTTGGGTTAGAAACCCATTTTTTGGGCCCTAATGATAAACACTGTGAGTAGAAACTTGGCGGAAGGTCCAGTTGCAATGTGCTGATCTGGAACAATCAGGACAGAAATTTTCTTGGGCTGGCTGCCCGCGTTTTTTTTTGTTGGGCAGCCTGATACACATTTTGTGTGGCTAAATCTGTGTGCGGCTATGGTTTTAGGGACAATGCCTAGGGTTAGTGCCCCCAAAATGGTGGGATGTAATCTCTAGGGTCTGATGTGTTGTGAAGTGGTAGATCAAGGGGCTAGTAACCAATCCAAATTAACCCGGGCCTTTAGCCCGGGTTTTTTATGTTGGAGGGCTGAGCCTGTTATGGGATGATCCATTATGTTTGTGGCTGAGTTAGGGTGCAGAATTGCAAGGTTGTGCCCTCAGTGCAACTGGTAGATCACATGTGAGTACCAATCTGTGGAAAATCTGGCTTTCACATTTTGTGTTAATTGCTGGGCCACGTTTTAAAATTTCTGACCTGCCTTGGATTGTGTGGTGTTATGTGGTAAAGATATAAAGGGTCTGATACTGGAATGTGTTGTTCAATGGGAGCAAATACGGTGCATTTTTGCGGGCCGTGTTTATCCAGAAACTGTGGTCCTTTGGCCCGGGTTTTTTTGTTACCCAATTACTTCCATGCTTGACTGCTGCTATGGTGAACTCTATTAATCCAGATGCAGCTTCTTATGGTTCATTATTATCTGGGAGAGTCAAGGCCATAAATTGGCCTTGCTTAAAGCAGTTATTAGCACGTCTGGGCTAATTGGTACTGCTTTGAGGTTGTAGGAAATCCTATTCATGCCAGGGACTAGGGCATGAAGTCCTGCAGAATAGTTTGTCCCATTAGTGGGTTCCATCAGCCACTATACATTAGTGACCCCACCAGAAGTAGGGCCACTGCTGTCATTGGCTGCTGCATCTTTGGTTTTTTTGGGTTCCCTGAACTGTTTGGGATCCCCTGCCATGTAAGGGGATAGCTTAGTCACTGCAGCAAGTTTGGTTTGGACCTTGCGTCTTGGTCTTCTGTTATCCTGTGAAGAAGGGGCCTGCTCCTGATTGGGTGTATCATGGGTTTGGGCCTGCAGCAAATTCTCTTGGGCCACCGCATTGTGGTGACTATCCAATAAAACTTGGGCCGGGTTGGCCATTAATCCCTGCACCGCCAGTTCTGGAATTTCCATTGGTTCATCAAACACATTGTTATGAACTGCCTGGATTTCTTGTACAGGTGTTTAGATGGGTTGAGGTGCCTCTTCTTGGGCACATTCTTTCTCCTTGATTGGTTGAGGCTGAGAAAATTTTTGAGCCTTTGCATGAGCCTTTTTCTGGTGGGATGTGATTGGTTTTATAACTGCATACTCAGCCATAGTGCCCCAGGCCAAGGCTACAAGAGCATTGGATTGGGTACCTGTTGGATCACAATTCTGATGCTCCTTGGGGGTGTCTTGTTCTGCGGCCCAGACTCCTTAAATGGTTGTAGGACAGAGAGCCTCTCTGTGGCCAAGAGCTGAGCATAGCGCACAGATGGGCGGAGTTTGCTCAGGGGATACCTTGAACTCACTACTAAGGGTGCCATCCTTCTTGAGAATGGTTGCACAACGGGGAATGGATGACAAGCTGTCATTTGCAAAGGGTTTGATCATGGTCATGGCTTTTGGTGTGGTCAGGTGGCCCATGTAAGGATTTTTGAGCAGTTCAAACTGCACTATTTTTCCATACTTGGCCAGCCCTTTCTTGAGCTGGTATTCAACCTCCCCTCTGGGCATGTCTAATGGCAAGGCCTCAAAGGACATAAAGAGTGTGGTATCTTGATTGAACCGTGTGTGGGTGGTTGGTAGGACTTTCTGGGTTTTCTTACCCTTGGGATCAGTGATCTCAAGAGTGAAGATTTCCTCAGCTGCCTGATCAGCATCCTCTTTTCAGAGGAAGCCAAGGTCAAAGAAGTCCTTCATTGGGCTTTGGTGAAATGCCACAGCTTTGGGATATGCTGTGGCAACTGCTTTTGCTGCCTCCTGGAACTGATTAGGGTCGCCTCCAAAGTTGACTCTGATCCCATGGGGCACAGGGGACTTGGGGAGGGCTCTGGTAATGTCTTGGAACCAGCGTTCAGAGGTCACAAACTTCATCCATCCTTCAGATAGAACAAATGGTCCCTTCTTGGTGGTTCTTTTAGGGCTCACCAGTTGGCCCTTGACAGGGCGTTTCTGACCCTGGACTACCTTGGCCCAGGATCTGGAGTTGTTGGTTGTCATTCATTTCTTACCTATAATAAAAGCCTATAGTAAACTTATAATCTTATGCACTCAGATTGCTTTATTAATGCTTAGATTCCAAAAAGTGGAGCTAAGCTGTGAAAATAGGTGTCATTCCAAAGTTCATTACCCTGCACTCAAAGAATCCAAACTGTGTTTAAAATGCAGTCTTTGGTATGCCCTTTTCTTTTTCTTTTACTTGGTTGTAACCTGAGGTGAGGTCAATTTTGGAGAAAAATTTGACTCCTGAGAGCCTTGCATTTAGGTCCTCTATAAGTTGAAGGGGATATTTATTCTTTATTGTGCTTACATTGAGAGCTCTGTAGTCTGTTACTAGATGGAGTGAGCCTTCCTTTTTCTTTACAAAAACCACTGCTGCCCCCACAGGGATTCTGATGGGAAAATGAAACCTTTGGCAAGGTTCTCCTCCATATGGGTTTTGAGGGTTTTGTCTTCATGGGCAAGAGTCTGTAAAAAAGTGCGGGTTTAGATATGGCCTTGCATAGTTCAATACCGTTTTTGACCTCCTGTTCAGGGAATAGGTCTGTTAGCTCTTCTTTGGATATATGGGTGTATTTATTTAGAAGCGCTGCAAGTTCTGGGGGTTGTTTCATTGCCGTTTGCATGTTATTAAACTTGGAGTACCTCGTTATGTGATGGGCACTTTCTTTAGTTAGGTGTTCTAAGTTATCCTGGTTTATGACTTGGACAAAGACTGTTTCCTTCAAGATAAGGCTGTTGGGCTCTTTGAGGATGTTGAAATTGACTCCATTGTGTTTGATGGTCATGGTCTTTGTTTTCCAGCATACGCTGGGGTTCACCTGGGTGAACCAGTCCATATCTGCTACAATGTCATGGTTTATGGTGTTCATTAAAAGTTCTTTGATGGACGTTTGTATGCCTTGGAGGTAAATCTGAAGTGAGTTGTTTTGCCTTTGAGTAAAACTCTTGATTTTTCTCCCATTCTGGATTATTTGAAGTTGGATTTGACAATTGATATGTTGTATTTGGTTACAAATGATTTGATTACCATGTTGTTGGTCACTAGAGTCAAATAAAATTTTGTATTTGTGATATTTGTAAGTGCATAGGTAGATGAGAAGTTGTGAGTGATATTTAACTTTTAAGATCACAAAGATAGATTTTTGTGGGACACATGTAATGTGTGCAGCAAAATTTGTTCCTTGGTAAACCTTCTTATTGGTTTGGGGGGAGACAGGGGCACTTAAGACTGTTCCCCCTCCTATTTTTCCTGTTCATCTGTTGTGAGACCTTTGAGGTCAGGGAATTTGGGGTCAGATTCATAGTGAGTTGCTGTTTCAGCATTGTTTACTTTGGCAGTATTTTCCTTCTTTGGGAGGGAGCGGTTCACAGTTTGGCTGCAATTGCCATTGTTTTGATTGGAGTTGTTGTTGTTGTTGCTGGTATGATTGGTGCTTTTGACGTTTGTGGCCATTGGAGTTAAATCTTCCATTGTCATTGGAGGAGTGATTGCTGTTGTGTGCAGCATATTCCATGTTGGCACTTTTTTTGGTTGTTTGGCTTCAGCAATTAACACAGGCATATATGTGTTGGTCTCAGGGAAGAAAAGGGCAGTAACATAGGGTTTTGATTCTATTGATGAAGGAGGCACATGTGTGTACATTATTGGCTTATGTAAGATTTTGGATCTTACAGCAGATTTCTTTAAATTTATTGGCATAAGTTGTGATCATGGTCTTCTGAGGAAGATCACTGAGCTGTATGACAATGTCCCAAAGGCATTCTGTGACACAGAACTTGTGAGTGATATCAGCTTTAAACTCTTAATAGTCTTCAAAATGGTTGTAAGTTCTAGAGCCAACCTAGGTGTCAAACCAGTTAGCTGCAGCTGTGGGGTTCCTGGTCACCAGTCCCCATAGTGTGTCCTGGGTCCTAGCCAGGGACTGGCTTGGAGGAGTTGTCATTCTCTAACAGGGGTGAAGGGTTGGTGAGGAGCTTATACTTGGCTTGCATAAGGGCAAACTCCTTCAGTACCTTCCCAATCACCAAGCAAGCGTCTCCACTGTACACTTGTACTTCAGCAGGCGCCAGCCCTTTGGTAGGCCAATACCAATCTTGTAATAGTCTTTCAAACTCTCCCCCAATGAACTCTCTTCCTCTATTTGTCATTTCCAAATGCCTTGTCACCTTCTCCCACTCCTCCTGGGCAGATTTACTAGAGGCAAACTTCCTGCACCCCAGGTGATAGTATTCCTTATCCCCTGGGCTAGAATAGAAAATGTGGGGCAATTGACTCATGAGACTTATATTCTCTTTTTACATGGGAATTTGGATAGGGGTTGTAATAGGTGCTTTATTCACTGTCAGAAGGAAGATCCCCTTAGAAACCTTCTGAGATATGGCCTTTGGATAGGGAATAATAAAGGGTTTGTGCCAACACCTGGAGTTCTTCAACAATCTCTTGGACTCCTTGTACTTGGTCTTTGACTCCTGCTCCTTGGTCTTGGGCTCCTGCGCTTTGGTCTCGGGCTCTTGCACTTTAGTTGTGAGCTCCAGCGTCTTAATCTTAAGCTCCTGTGGTCTGACCCAGCTCTGGCTTCCTATCCTTGGTCTTCTGCTCCTTCTGTAGCTTTTGTGGCCTTTGTAATCCACTTGATCCAGTCTCTGAAGAGTCTCAGATAGCTCTCCCTTTTATAGCCCCTTGTTTCAGACCAAAAACCTCTCTTAGAACTCTGGTTCTTCAAAGCTTAAACTATCCTGTTTTTCTTCTTCTATAATATATTAAACCTTCAAGCTTACTTCAGCCAATGAAAGCCCTGAATTTTCTGCTTCAGCTCCTCATTTTTTAGGCTCTAACTCTTAAGTTAAAGCCCTTAAAAAACTGATCAAGTAGACTCTGGCTCACAGCCAATCATACGCCTTGCTTCAATGGTTTTGCCAAAACAGTTTACCCAGATGACCCGTCCTTGACCCTGGTTCAAACCTGAAGCTGTCTTGCTCTGGGTAAACAACTGCTCCGTGTTTTGAACAGTTTTGCCGTAATTCCCGTCACGTTTCCCCGGCAAATCTTGAGCGCTTCCACATATGTTTTACTTAGGCAAATTTTGACCCTTTGATTTTTCAATGTTTCTCCGCATTTCTCTGTGTTTCTTTCACTGTTTTGCACCTTTGAACCTGCCTGTTATTTGTCCTTTTGCCTTTTCTAGTTGTTCTTGGCAAAATTTGCTCTTTTGCCCTCACAGTTTCTCTGTTCTTCTTCCAGCTTCTTTCTGGCCTATTTCCTCTTCAATCCCTTTTCTAAAAATAACCTATAGTTCTAACAAACTATAGGTTATTTTTCCTTCTCTTTCTTTTTACTTATATGATTTTTAATCCTTTTTTAATCATAATCAGGCAGTATTTAATTATTCTTTAACTGCTTCTTTATATCTGAATTTCCTCTCAAATGTCACTTAACCAGCTCTTCCAGCCTCTGCATCCAGTCCAGCAAGTTCATCCTTTCAGCTCTTCAGTTCTTCAGTTCTTCAGCACCAACTTCTGGTCCTTTGGCCATCCTGCATTATGATCTGCTAGTCCTGCATCATAATCTTCTTGTTCTTCCACTTATCCTTAACCAGTTCCTCACCAAACCCTCACTAGGAACCTCCTTTGTTCCTTTAACACACTGAACCATATTGGTTCATTCCATTCAATATGAATTAACAGTTTATCAACTAGCCTTCACTGTGACCAAACAGTCCCTCTTGCTATTTTTCTCTGTTAATTCTGTGAACCACCTTGGTTCTTTATCTCAGCCTCCATTACCAGAACTCGTAGACCCAGGCATGAGTCTACATTGAACTGGCGTTTGACTGGGCCCTCGCAAGTGGCAGTCCACTTAGGCCATTCAACCATAGATCAATGTCTATATGTTGTCTTTAATCACCCAGGTGATTAAGTCTGGGCTTTCAGTCACAGAGTAATCAGCTCTACATCCCAGAGGCCTGATCACACCAAGTTCTGCAGCTTGCTTCCCCGAGCAAGCCACCTTGGTGACACCTCTGAGCAAGTCTATACCCTCCAATGCTCACCTTGAATTTCCCCAAAGCTCCCATAGGGGCATAAACAAGGACACCCTACCAGTCCGTTAGGTAGGGTGCTTGCTCACAGACCTCCTGTAAGCGTATTAGGGTGTGTTGAGCCCTCAAAGCTCTTCCCCTCCCTGGCATCCTGTGTTACCCACCAGGGGTCCAAAACCTACCCCCCCAGACAGACAAAGTTCCCTGCTTGCTATTTCAGTCTTCACCCTCCCGCAGCCACAGTTCCCTGCTAGGTGAAGCACTATAGCCCAAAGCAGCCAACATCTTCTGCTGGGTGGAGGCAACATCTGCCTCTGGTAGTCCTTTGTTACCTACCAGCTAGGTCTTACTTACCCTAGTAGATCATGTTACCTACTAGGCTCACCTCACTTCCCCTAGTAGACCATGTTACCTACCAGGCTCCCCTTACTTACCCCTAGCAGCCCTATGTTACCTACCAGTTTACAGCGTCACCAGCTACCCACACATTGTCACTCTTCAGTATATTGTCTTTATTTGAAGCCAAATCAACCCTCGCCTGCAAAACAGCACACATGTGGATCACCACAGCAGCCTTTTAGAGGTGCTTGCTGACTTCCTGGACCCATTTCTTTTAGGGGATGTGTCTAGCGCAGAGTTTGGCTGCAGAGTGGTCAATCCAGTTGATAAAATTTTCCTTGTTTTTATCAAAGAATTTGTTAATACAAATATACTTGATGTTGGGTGCTTTGTCTGTGATAGGAGTTTGGGTGCTTGTTTGGTGTTGTAGTAAGCAACTTTACTGAATTATCTTGACATATTACTTAGGCATGACAAGACCTTTGAATATGGTAAATTCACTTGGGATATTCTCATAAATATCATGGGCACAGAAGTATGTCCTCCAAGTGTCCTGAAATATGGCCTGGTTCAAGACTTGGGTGAAGGTGGAAAGGTTCTGTCCAGTCTTCATATATTTCATAGGTGCAATAAAAACCATAGCTGCTACCAGAGGTGATGATGAGCAACTTCTGGGGAAGCTTAGAATGTGAGAGAGGGGTTAACCTAACTAAGTTAAGCTCCTATTCTGATGAGACAAACCACCAAGATGCAGCCCAGTGAATCACTGGGACAGCTGCTCTAAAAGGTGACCAAAGGGAGGACACAGGGGACAGTTGCGGGAAATAGGCATTAATACCCATTAACACCAGGCTGGTAATCAACTGAGGGGTGTGGGTTGAACACTTTACAGAACCTCAAACGCCTGCTGGGCACCAGATACCTTTTCCTCCAACTGGAGAAATGAGGCTCAAATGTTTCCTTGTCTAAGGGAATGCACAGATCAAAACTAGGAGAGTACAGGTCCATATCATCACAAGTCAGACTTTTAACAAGAATTTCTCCAGAAAAGAGGAGTTCATTTGTTAGGTACAAGAGTATGGAAGGGCTGTCCCCCATAAGGCGCCCAGAGGAGAAAATCTGCCCCTACAGGTCTGGGGAAGTAGTCCAAATAAATAACAGAACTGGAGCCAAAGAAAACACTACAAACTTCAGAATTTAAATAATTGTTTCTGAAATTTCCAAATAATTAGGAGTCTCTAGGTAAGATTTTTGGTTTTAAAACTTGTAAAAATTAGGTTGGCTAGGTGAGCTGCACAAAGAAACCAACATAATTAATCTAGAAGGCTTAAGGAGGACTTGGAGACAGTGCTAGGTTACTTTAAGAACTGTTAAAGCAAGAGCAAGTTTGAAAGCAAACAGAATTAAGAAAATTCAAGATAACAGTAAGTTTTTTATAATAATTTCTAATTCAAATCCTAGGTTTGAACTAGCTTCTTGAAAGCGTAAGAGCAATAGGTATGAGCTATACACTGAAACTACTTCTAGGGACTTCAGGTAGTCCACTGGAAGCAATAAGGCCAACTGGAAGATAAGGGATTTAGGTATTATTACTAACACTTTTAAGAATTTTAAAGGGCTCAAATTAGAGTTTGAAAAGTACAATAAAGCTCCAAATATTTAGTAAACCCCAAAGTTTAATGAAATAAGAGAATGAATAAGAAGGGGACTAAAAGTCCCCTTGCTTGACTTAAAGGAAATGGGTTGAAGTTTGAGTGGTCACCTGATCACTTGGTTTGACCTGATTGGATGAGAGAGAAGATTGCTGGGCAAATACAGGGGAACTGGTGGGGTTTGAACTAATTTTCAAGCCACAATTTGATTGGCTGGTGTTGTTTTGGGTTTTTTGTGATTAATTTGACTTTGTGGACGTTGATGTGACTGCATTTGATTGGTTATCCCTAATTGTTTTTAAAAGTGGGCAACACCATGCCAATAGATAGTCTAAATCAATTAGTGTTTCTTCCCAAGGAGTAGCAACAAGTGTTGGGGTGTGTGGGGGGTAAGCCAGTAAAAATCTTTTGTTCACAGTATGAGCCAAATCCTCTAAGGAATTGAGTGGTTTGGATGGCTTATGGGGAGTTTTCTTTGTGCGGCATGGAAAATGGTCCTATGCAAGGGCAAGAGAGGGAGCAACTTTACATGAAAGATTGGTTTGGAGAAGAAGAAAAGTTTTATTTAATAATAATTTAGGCTTATATACTATATCTTATGTAGCAGGATCTTAAGTCAGATCAAGTGATAGGGGGTTAAGAGCATGACTTGGATCAGAACAGCTGGATAGTTGGGCAAGTCACATGAAATTGGTTTTTACCTAATCAAGTATGTCAAACTTTAAATTGACTTGGTACCAAGCTAGGGAATGGTTGAATGTTAACTATGTTGGGGACCACCAGAATAATTATGCATTTAGATCCTCAACACTAATTTAAATTCAACAGATAAGAAAACCAGTATCAGTGGTCAAGCTAAATTTATAAACAAGAAAAATAAATTATAGTATAACCAAATAGGACTTAAATGTAATTTAGACCTGGTTTACTTCCCAAGTTGACACTTTTATACTTCTACCTCTTTAACCATAATAAACATTATATGGCTAACTTGTCTCCAATTAAAATATTTTCTTGCATATAAAATTTTCCACAATTCATCCCTACCAATAGTAATAGTTGTGATACTAATATTTTCCTTTAAGTGGATAATTTAGGGTTGTGAATTCTAAATATATATGATGTCATTTTAAGTACAGTAGCTTTATAACCTATTTAAGATAAACAAAATCAATTTAACCTAAAGCAAATCAACTCAGCTTAAAACACAATTCAAATTAAAGGAATTTATATTGATTTACAATATATTAGGATTATCTTCTATTTTGTTATAAGGTAATTTGATTTTGTTTTAGGTTGACTTGATCTTTTTTATCTTAATAGCTCTTAAAACTACTTTTGTAACTGTGCTTAATAATAAGTTACAAGGGGAAAATATTTTGGAAACTAGATGATTATCTATTTTAAGAGATATGATTTATATAGTTTGAGGGAATCATTTTAAGAGGATCATGATTGAACAATCAATCAATTGGATTGGACAGGGAGTGGCTTGATCCTCATAATGAGTCAAGCGCCAAATTGAGCTGTCCACCTAGCTGAGATCACCACTGATTCTTGTTGCCTTGTTTGGGAACTTGAGTTGACTTCCACATTTGGCTTCAAGTTGTGGGGAAGTCAGTTTGAGTGGCATAGGGTCTCTTGTGCGGAATTTTACTGGGGTTGACCCTGCTGTTTTGACACTACTGTAATAAAATTACAACACAAAGTAAATTCTGGATTGATCCAATATATGTTGTAGTTTGAACGAGATTCAAATTTCAGCTATAGCAAATATACTGCCTTTTCCTAGATCTCTGGCTGGACTGATAAACTCAAAGCCTCGATATGGAAATGAAAAGGTGTCATCTACAAAAGATACTCTACTTCAGCCATCTTTTTAGCTAGTAAATGTAATGGGATATGTTATCTTAATTGATGAGACAATTATAAAATTAAAAAGTATATTGTCAGAACTAAAGGGCCCAACTGAAGAATTTGCCTAAGAATAACTGTATGGAAATGCTTGAAAAGAAACACTAAATTGTGCCTAATCTCCTCATATTTTTAATCTTTTTTCGCTAATTGCCGGTCAAATTTCTCTGCAAAAGATATAATCAGCATTCAGGAAGAGTATAGTGTAAATACGAGAATATAACTCGGGAGGGCTACAACTAGAGTGACCTTTAAGATAGCTGAATCTAAGATATCAAAAAGCTGATTGGTATAAAAAAATCATATAGCTAAAAAAAGCGTGTATAGAAGCTAATGTAATCAATTGTCTAATTGCTAGCTAATTCATAGGTTAATAGAAGTAAAATAAAATCTAGTCCTCATATTAGCAAGAATACCAAGTCAGGCCCTCAAAGGATTGTAAATGATTACTTTAGGAAAAATCTTCTAAAACTAAACCAATATACTATTGAGGTCAAGAGTAGCCAAAAGTAAACCTCGATATTGAGACCATGCTACAAAAAGGGGATGAGCTACAAAGCAAGGATATGATATAGAAAAGCTTCAGTGATTTTTCATGATAGGAACCAAAGACATCAAAAGGAAAAGCCGTGGAAAAGGGTTACATAGAGGGGTTGCAAAAGAGTTAGAACCGGCAAAAGTTTATTGCTAGTGTCTTACGTCAAGGTTTAATGCCATCAGAAAGCATACAACAAGGAGGTAACAATATCAGCGGAAGAGAAGGGACTCATTTAGAAAGACCCAGGGCAGCTAGACGACTATGGAAGTATTGGTTATTGGTGCCATTAGTGTTGGGGTCGACTTTGAAGAAGAACTGCAGGGAGAATTGATTAGAGTCTTTATCCCAGTGAGTAAAGAATAGGTTGGGGTTCTTGTCAACTTCTTTGGACTGGACTTTGAACGCTATTGTTTCATATGGTTCAGCAGCAAAAATAACGTACTGAAAAGCCTTGTTGGGAGGTTCTATATGCTGTTCAAAAGCTGACATGAAGCGGTGGCGGGGGACTATATCTAACCCAACCTCAGGATACTGTATCTGGAACAAAAAACCGAGATTGGCGGGTGACAGGATCCTTGAGTTTTGTGACTTTATAACCTGGTCGACCAATCTTAATCAGATTTTTTCTGACATGAACAGTAGTCTGGCCTGTTGTTGGGACAGGTACAGTACTTCCTGTTTCTTTTGCCTCTTTGGCAGCACGGCGAGCCAGATTGGTTTGATGCTTTTTACCTTGAGTATGGGCCAAATAACTGCCTTCATTAGTATGAAGTGTAAGACAAAGTTTGCATTCGTAAGACCCTAAATGATTTCTCATAAAATAAGGATCCTTGGCCAAATCAATTGTTTCCAGGGCTAATTTACGCAACCGCTCTCTACGGTCGACATTGGATTCAGAGGCGCCTAGAACACCACCAGAACCAGGTTTAGAACCAACTCTGTTTTGAAAATCCATTCTTTAAAGATGAAGTTTTTTAGTCTTTGTGTAAATATGAACTTTTAAGGCTTGCTTAAAAAGCGAACCCCCTTAGCTAAATAAATATATTGTTGGAAAGGCCAAGTAGAGGATTTGAATTTGGCTTAAGCACCTACCAATTCGCTCAAAAAACCCAATCCCACGCTTCGAAACTGTATCTTGGATAAAATACTCTAACCATCCTTTTAAATGACGTCATCTATTTTGCAAATTCAAGCATAACAATTTTTGAATCGACCCTAACCTTTAAAAAAGTCAGCCTCCTTGATCTATCAAAGCATTGCGTGGACAACTCTAGCAATCACAATCCTATTATTTCCTTAGTTTTTCAATCATAGATAGAGCTTTTTTATAACTTAGTTTTTAGCTTGCCACCCAGATTACTGTTAGAAATTAAATCTTTATCCGCCATTCATGTCCCAGCCACTTGCTAAACTTTGTCCAAATCCCAAAGAGAATTTGACTGAAGATCAGATACAAATTTTAAGCTGCAAGATAATCCCAAAGAATGCTGAGTATGTTTTTTCCAAAGATGCGATCAGAAAGTGGTCAACCGTCCGAGTCCAAGCATGGAAGAAACGTGAAACACATCCTGATGCTTATTACTATAGATTTGTAGGTAAAATTTATATGAATCAAAGAAATCATAGTTCTTATATAAATGGGTATAGATCCAGATAATTTTCAAACTAATGGCAGTTTCAATGTTAAAGAGCACAGTGCTTTTATGAAGCAATTAAAAGAGTTCACTGAAAAGGGATATTTAGGCCATTCATGGGGAATGTTCAGTCTAGGAGTTCCAAACAAAGTAACTCAGTAAAAAACTATCTATTTATGTTGTAGGCAGGATATCAATGCAGTGCTTACCATAAAAGTCTGCTCTTGAAGAGGAAACTCACCAATCCCTCATTCTTGGTCATAAATGGCAAGTTAGTCATGGTTGATAAAACTAGAAAAGTAAAATATGTGCCTTCTTATCTAAGTGATGCCTGGAGAGATCCTAAAGTCAAAAGAATAGTAAAGCAGATTGATTGCTGGGTTTCAGAATTTCACGGGTATTTATAACTGTTTCTTTTCACTTAATGATTTATTCTAGTTCTTTAGTGCCAAAGGATGTTCAAGGTTCAATTAAGCTCGCAAAAACAAAAGCTACCAATTCTGCCTCCCTAGAAAGCAATACCACATCACTTTTCTCTAAACAAAAGATGTACAATGAAGATTTAGCCCTTCTGGAGACTTGCCTTGCTTCAATTCAGATACCAGAGAAAAAAGATGACTCTGTTTTTCTAGATCCTAAGGAAAATATAAAGGATGTCACACCTGAAATTCTCCAAGTGACCTCATTAGTTGAACCAAACGACTGTACCCCTATCTTAATAGATGATACATCTGTACAAAAGATTTGTGACTCATTACTGCAAAGCTCCCTGGAAGAGAGAGGTTCCTCTGACAATAATGATGGGACCAATTCAAGGCTTAAAAACAAGCTGCAAGATCTTGAAGAGGACTCTTCCATTATTGATGTTTCCTCAGATGATTTTGAGTCTCCTAAATTGCAAACTTTTGCATTCCAGTCATTTTTCACCAACAAAGCTAAAATGCATACAAGGCCTTCAATGTAACAACAATTTATGACTTTATTACTTACACTTGGTATTACAGGCAAGCAAAAATTATAAATCCTTGTATCAAAAAAAGAAAACGTGATCAAAAAGACCTGTCATATTTCTGGAAGGTAACTCTATTTTTGATTTGTGATATTAATATTTTATTCAAGGGTGTGAAGCCTGCATATATTGAAGGGCCTGATCCAGACGTTGTTAGAATACCAGATGATGTTCCTCCAACTTGGGCCAATCTTATTAGACCCTTAACTTATTTAGATCCAGTACCAGCTGCAAAGTAAGCAACATAGTGTACTTTAGCTGATGACTAGTATGTTAAAAGTTAGAGACATATTTTCTCTTAAAATGCATGATCTTGAATCCTTCTCCCCAGCCCGTTCTATTTCTTTAGAAGGTATTCTAGTTGACCCACCCTGGCCCAAAGAATCAACAGAAAGCATCATTCCTCTTTTGGTAACATATGGTAAAGCAGACTAACATTTTAGTATACACTCCTAGAAGAGGTCTGTAGTCTTATTCATAGTGGGTTTGTCTTTATTTGGGTCCCTAAGCATCTGCAGTATGAGATGTTTAAACTATTTTCTGGACTAGGTCAGCCTTTAGCCACCCCAGCAGCTAACTTTATTAGGCATGCGCTATGTTGAAAATCTAGTGTGGTGCCAAATAGCTTTAAGCAATCACTTACTCACAACTCCCTCAGAAATTATTTGCCAATCCAAGTCAATTATGCTCATTTTCAAGAAGGTATGTCTCTCTAAACTGAGTCTCTGATGCCTTCAAGGGTGATGAAATTGAAATCCGCCACCAGCGGACTGCTGATGTAATATTTGACTTTATTAAGCCTGAAGCATGCTGGGCAGGAAAGAGTAAGTCCCATCAAAGCTTAGCCTAACTGGCAGATCTCTCGTGTCCTAAGCCCCTGGCAGTCTATGATATGATTGAAACACTCTTACCAAACTCTCAAATCAACAACAATCAACAGCCATGGTGCCTTCTAGAGCTGTAAGTCTCTTTCCTTTCACTTCTAACTCTCCCAGTTGGGCCAAGGAAACTGACTTCACCCCACCCCGCCCAAATTGGATCCAGGTCCATCAACTGCTGCTGGACAACTAACCCTCAAAATATGTATTGTTTATAGTCTGTTATGACTTAAAAACTCTCTGAAGAGTAGTTTTATAAAAGGGATCCTCATATTTTTAAATCCAGTCTATTCAACGCCTATCATAGTGCTCTATTTAATTTGTATGGCTTCAAAGGTGAATTTTTTAATTTCTGCAGATAATTGTAAAAAAGATATGTTTTTACCTGGCTGGCACCCAGATAAATGTATCTGATAGAAGCAGCTTATCAAGCTGAATAAATCAACCCAAGCAGAATGTAACTATAGCTCTAGCTTCTTATTTTATCATTACAGTATATTTTTCTTTTGTGTGATTTTTGCATCATCTTTGATTACTCCCTCTCAGAAAATCATTATCCCAATAAATGACTCAATTGCCAAGTAGAAGATGGTTTTATGATGCAACCCTGTTATTATACCAGGATCAACCCATTAAGTTCCTAGGGGATCCAGATCTTTCAAAACACATAATACCCATGATCTACATGGCTGCTATGTGGGAAATCAGTGAACTATATAGCACTCTTCTTTTATATTCAATAAATATATCATTCTTTTCTTAAGCTTTCCCTTTAGTTTGTAATATGTACTTCTCAGAAGTATATTCTTGACAATCTTTATTAGCTTTACGCTATTTATAAATCAACTTGCTGAATCATATTACCTTTTCAAGTAGCTTATTTATCTAAATCTGCTGAGGTATGAAATGTAACAGAAAAATACAATCTAGAAGTTTTTTGAAGGCTGCACTAAATTTTTAGTTGGTTGATTTATAGCTGTCAAATTGCTTAGAAAAGGAAACTTTTGTTAAAGCTGTGACAGATAGTTTAAAATTCACGAAGTGTATAAAGTTGGAAGATATGATTTTGTTTGGTTATAAGTAAAAGTTGTCATCTCAAATTTTATCTAGATCTCTAAAGTATTTGTATCAAGTGTAATATGCTATTTTCAGTAAAGTATAAATTATTATATACAAGATTAAAATACAAGTGTCAAGATTTTTGGATCTTGAGGAAGAAGAGATATAGTTTTTATTAAATGTATTATGCATTTTGGGATAGGGAGATCTGTATGAAGACAGATGCGCTTCCAATTGGTGTGGATGGGTGCTGCAACAGGCTGTGTTCCGTTGCTGCTCAAGCCAAGTGATATGGGAGTCCTGTGGTCTGTGGGACACGACACCGTCTTTGGTAGTTTGGCAGGATTCCAAAGTAATAATGAAACACTCTTATTGTACTTGACACTACTACTATTTGGCTTAGTAGTAATGTTGATTGTTATTTTTCTCTGCCTTCCAAGTGACTTGGAAGGACTTTTTATAGTATGCAGCTAGCAGCCAGACTGGCGTTTTGCTGCAGACAACTCTTACTATCTAGCCTATAATCCCCAAGCTACTAGTTTCACCCCCAGAGTTGGATTCCAAACCTGAATAAGGTTTTGGAATGAGGTAATATTCTAGGCTGCTGATTTCTCCTCTTCAGCCTAGATATCCCTTGACTTAGTTGCAATCAACTAAGTTGACATCCATACCCTGGGCCCCGTCTCATTTTCAGTCTAGTGTGCAGAATTTTCCCAGGCGGTCTTCTGTCTCATTTCTTGGTGAAACAGGACGTTTGTATTTTCCCGCCTTTATTCTGTAGGGCAGGTTTGCGTCTGTTTTGGGATTCCAGAATGCCTAGCATCTAATTATAAAAGCTTCTGGATTGGCCCGTAACCTGAGACCAGGAATGTCTCAGGTGTCTTCTGGATTCAAACTATAACAATCTTGATATTGATAAGGAGCGCCTTTTGGGGAAGCTTCAAATATGGAATTAAGAAAGAAGAGAAGTATATTTTAAAGGATAATACTTTAGACTTATATAGACTTGACTGTGGCAGGGATTTAGTTGGATCTAACCTAGGGGTTTGTCATGTGTGGGATGGGTTTGGGCCACTGGATACTTGGATTGTCATGTGATATTGCTTGGTCACAATTTTTGGTATGTCAAACAGTATATTGGAAGGGCACCAAATGGCAACCGCCAGAATTAACTCATTCCGCAAGTTGACTTAATATATGTTGATAATCATAATTAAAAATACTTTAATGTTGACAGCATTGAAAAGTCAGAATTAAGTTTTAACTCATGCCGACTACTAAATGTTGACACTTTTTTAATAAGCAGAAACCTGTTTCCTGAACATTTTACTTAATAAAAATTAAGCTTCAAGAAACTTTTTAGGGTAATGTGACAACATAGTTTTTAAAATTTTCATAAAAAATTATAGATGAATATTAAAAAAATTCATAAAAATACACTTTTATTTTATTTTACTATGAAATTAGCTATATTTACTATAATAAATTTTTTCCCACTTATAAAAACAAAATAAATCTAATATACAAAAAGGTACTACATAAAATTTTCACGTATTATAGCAAAATATAGCAATCAGAAACAGGAATATAAAGTTTTTTCTATATTGAAAACTACAAAAAACATATAATTTACTAGTAAAATATCAATATAGGCCATGCAATACAGCCTAAAGCATCAAACTATCAGTAAAAAACCAATGATTTTATAAAAGCAGTATCATAAAAGATTAATGATTTGTTTATAATAACTATTTATTTAAAAATATTATACTTAATATATAAGAACTATATAAAAAATTAGGCAACACTCAATAAATTTAATGAAAAGCTAGACTGTAATAACCTGGTTGCCATTAAGAACTGTGGCAATCTTCTTGATGTATTCCCCAATCTCTGAAAGCTTATATTTGGCCTTGACAACGTCCTTGATCTTCTCTTGATACTGTTTCTCTTTGGTGGTTCTCTTCTTCTTAGATGGGCGGTTCTCAATATCTCTGATAGATGCAGCAGTCTTCCCCTGTTGGACTTTGAGATGCTCGTAGAAGGTATTGTATCTGGGCTTGATTCCAAAGGAGGACTTGATATGCTTATGCCAGCCCTCCAAAGATGAAGTAGTTTTTATCTCATCCTTAAGAACTGCCTGGTAGCAGTTCCAGTTGGCTTTGGCTCTGGGCTTGCTCCAGCGCTTAGTGACCTTACGTCCAATCCACTGTGGTTCATAATATTCAATGAAAGGGTAGAAGACACCATCATGTTTCTTGGCATATGGATCCTGGCATAGGAGCTCAAAGGCTTGTCCAGCATGCTCTGGCTTTACAAAGGCTAGTGCTACAAACTGCTGAATTAAGAACTTGCACTTTCCTGATGTATCTAGACAGTGGAGCTTGCTGAGCTCAGGTAGACCCTTTAGTTGCCTGTTGACAGCCTGTCAATAATGGAAAAAATACCCATGAACCTCTCCATCAAAGGTGTTTATAAAAGCGTTATACTGGGCAGTTTCATAGTCCATGATTATAGTTGAGGGTCCAAGTGCTTTATCATGAGCTTCTTGTTCTGCAGCAAGAGTGGCTTCATCCTTTTCATCATCTGGATTGGCTCTAGTGTTATGGCCAGGGGGACTCTTTCTATTACTGAGTAGGGCTTTGATGCCCTCCTGAAGAATTTTAAAGGCCCTTGTGTAGATCTCTTCTGTTGCCCCAGGAAGCAGAAAGTAGGCAAATGGGAGCACCTTGCCTTCAATAAGGGAATTTATAACCCATAGTTGGTAAAAAAAGGCGGGGCATACTGCAAAGGTACCGTCACATAACTAGGTCTCTGAATCTCTCAACTGCTCCAGGTTCTCTTGTGTAGCATAGCATATAATTCTTGCCTCTGCTGTAGGACCATCATCATGTAAAAGGAATACCTCATCATCATTGAAAATCTTTAACTCCTCTGTCAAGACTAACTCTCCTTGAACCATGGCTGATTTATTATGGGGGACTAGATCATGGTGTTTGTCACATATGTACTTCACTAACTGGTTGCGGTCAGGGATGAGCTTCAGGTTCTCATTACCTAGGTGTGTGGTGGGCTTAACTGCCAGATCAGAAGCCTTGACATCTTTGGAGACTGGGACCATTTGGTAGAGGTACCACTTTAGAAGCTTTTCAATAAGATTTATTGGAGCATTGCATGTGTGCTCTCCTTTTTCACTAGTGACTTTATCCCATCCTTCTGTATTGATTCTGGAAGTACAGCTTCTATCTTCACATACATAATGCTTGCTTCTTCCTACTCTCTTCTGATTATTGCAATTGAAAACATAGCCATCACAGACTAAACTTGCACCTCCTTTGACAGACATTAGAGGGAAAAACTGAGGGAGCTTCTTTGGGAGCTTAAACTTTCCTTTGATGTTACATATATTGTGAACCTTTAGGGGATCCCATGGGCCAATTGGTGCTTGATGATAGTCAGACAGGTAATCATCAGGATCTTCTTTATTGATACTTGATGAGGAGGATGGAGGTGCAGATTTGTTGGGCGGAGGAGGGGAATTATCTGGAGTTGGATTCTTGCGCTTTCTGGACTGGGATGAGCTTGATTCCTTGGGACTTGATTCCTTTGAGCTAGATTCATCTGGGCTTGGCTGGGGTTCTGGACTCTTGGTTATCTTCTTTTTTCCTTGCTTGTCTAGTGGAACCTCATCTCCTTCTGATTGGTACCAGCTTGGAGAAGAGGAGGGGCAGTGGAGGGCTCTTTGCTTTCAGGGTCTGGGGTCTTCTCCTTTGTCTTCTGTTTTGTTGAGGGCTCTTTGGCTGGTTTTTTGTTGGGGTAGGGACTTTGGGCCTTTCCAGAGGCTTTGGGTAATTTCTTGGTTGATTTGGGGTTATTTTGTGGCTTCTTGGAAGATTTGTCCTACAATAAGTAGAGTAGAGTTCATAAAGTAAGAATAATCATGTGAGAAATGAATAAAATTAAATAATAATCACTTGTTTTATTTTTTATTATTAAGTAAATAGTTTATAGAAGTATAGAAAGTAATTTTAGAGCTAGTTTATTAGTAAAGAATAGAAAAAACCCATGTTTAAATAAAAAGTCAACATTCTGGTAGTCACAGTAGTCAAAAATATTTAATTTAGTTTGTCAGCATAAAAAAAACGCTTTAATTTTGACGTTGACATGCTGACAGTCAGCATTAAAGTGGAAAAACACTATGTAAATCACTTATAAAGCTTGGTTAATATTTTCTGGAGTTGGTTTTTTAAGGCCAAAATTGATTATTTTTAAATTTAAAAAAATTAAAGAGTTGTATATGTAACTTATGAAAACTAAATAATAGGGATTGTAGAGGGAAGTCTGAAGTGCAGCCCTGGGTACTTTGGCCTGAATTACCATACCATTGTATGTGTGCTTTTTGTTAAGCAGCAGTGTTTTACTAATAAATAAGTGAAGGTGTCAACATTCAGGCAGTCAGCGTTCTTTTATAGCAACTCTCTTATTAAATCTTGCTTAAATTATGTCACTTTGTTTGCTTAGCCAAACCCCTTTGTTGCAATTTAGGCAACACGTCAATTTGACACAAAGTCAACATTATAATTACATATATAAATTCTAGTTTTAACATATGTGTGTTGGCTTAAGTGGACTTCTGGAAATAAGCTATAGTTTATCCAGTGAGTTTAAAATAACAGTAAATATCTAAATAATACAAAGAATGCTCTGAAAGTTGGCATGTGTCTTTGTTCAATGCTTATCTTAATATATATTTAATAAAAGCAGTAGTATAAAATATAAAAAGTAGTTATTTTTAGAATATTGTGTATTTTATTAAGAAATTTATGGATTCTTATTTGGGGGTGACATCCAGATATTACTTACTGTAGTCAACCTTAATGTAAAAGTACAAAGAAACTTACATTTTCATAGTAAATTATATTAGTTTTTTGGCTTAAAATTAAGCCTTTGTTTAAATGGTATTGACATTATGCCTGTTCCTTTTTAATTTTGCAATTCTGACTTAATAATTCACTATGAAAAATTAGCTTAGTTTTGGAAATGCCCAATTCTGGCGGATAAATACCAAAATAATGTCAACTTACTGAATGAGTTAATTATAGTGGTTGCCCACCAAATTGGGCAATGACTGGATGTTAAGTGGGTTGGCAGTGGCCAGAATACCCATATATCCAGCTCCTTGACACACCCCTCTCTTAAGGGGTTACTCAAGTACATCAGGAGGAGCTTTGTCTTGACAGCTGCTGCCTGATGTTCCTGGAGTTGTTTGCTAGTTGGCACCAACCAGGTCAAGTGCTCTCCTTTGCTAAGGCGGAGACAAGTTCTGTGGTATTTCTTGATAATTGGGTTTTTGGCACTTTGGAATTTCACTAGGTAAGTGTTGTGCTCTGGTCTGTATTTGATGACTCTTCCTGGTCCCCTGTGTTTTGAGTTTAGTTTATTTCTGTTGCCAGCTAGAATCCAGACAGGGGAGTTGATGGGAAGTGGTTCCTCTGTGGAGGTTACCTTTTATGTCTTGAGCCTCTTCATTTAAGCTATTTTAGCTTTGAGGCTGATGTGTTGTAGGTTTAATGCTTGCTCTACTGTGGGAGGTTTCCCCAGGGGGATCTTTATGTAGGGCTGTTTGTTGCGGGTGATTACTTCCAGGCTGTACCTGTAGGTTAACTCAAACAGTAAATAGCCTGTTCCTTGATTGGTGAAGACTTGGGATACTAGTAATGCATGTTTCACGTATAGTGGCCATGTGTCTTTGGCTTTGCAATCCATTATTTTCTCTAGGGCTCTGATAAGGCTGCCGTTGAGGCGTTCCACTCTGCTGTTGGCCTGTGGCCTGTACGGAGAGGTTGTGGAGTGTTTAATGTTTTTGGATTTTAAGTTGTCATTTACTACATGACCTGATAACTCTGTTGCTCCATCAGTTATGATGTAGTATGGAGTGCTGTAGTCAGCTATGATTGCTTTGTTAATGAAACAGTTGATGGTTTCTGCTTTATGGTCCTTTGTTGCCCAGCAGATGGGCCAGCGTGTGGCAAAGTTGATAGCTACAATTAAAGAAACGTTGGTTTGTTTTTGTTTCTGGAAAGGAGCCCACTACATCTAGTCCCTAAACCTTGAATGGTTCAGGGTCAGGTACTGGGTTGACTGTTGGCTGAGGAGCCTTTGTACTGGTGTATTTCTCCCACACTGTGCACTTTTTCAGAACATCAACTATATCCTGTTTGAGGTTGGGCCCCCTCTATCTCTTTTAGTGTTAGGTATACTGTAAATTCAGAACCTGAACGTAAAAATGCAGGATTGTCAAATCCTTGGTCCAAAGATCAAATCACTTTTGCGGGATAGCCTTTTTTAATTAAATTGATTTTTTGTATTTTTATTAGGAGTTTTAAAAAGCGGGAACTCATAGACACTTTGCAAAGTTCAAGTCAAACTGCATATTTCCAGTGGACAAAATGAATTAACTGGAATCAGATTTGAAGCGTTCAAATCCATCAACAATTTTTATTAAGTTTACTATGTTTTTTGAAATTGCGGGATTGTCAAATCCAAGAACCAAATTTCAAATCACTTTTGAATGCCACTAGTAAACTCAAATAATAATTGCGGGAACTGGAATCCAAATTGAATGTACAGTAAGTAACTAGGACAAATCAACCCAAATCAAGAAGCTTCACTCTGGATAAAATCAAATGAAAAATCCAATCTAAAAACCCATGTTTAGACATGAAATTAAGTGAAATAAAAAATTATCTAAACTGGAAATGATGGAATATTCTGTACTTTAAATCACTAATATAGCAACCATAAAACCATATAATGATTTATGAGCTACTCTCCTTCTTCCTTGAAATTTTTAAAAGTTTCAAGGAAGAAGGAGAGGGGGAAAGATAAACCATTAGTTTACTAACTATGTATTCATGTATTGCTACTAAGGATACTTGATTACAGTAGATTTCAGAAGACGCTAATAATAAAGTGGAATTATATATTACAATCTATCTTATCACATTGTCTTTCCTTTGATGTGTTGATAATGTGCTTGCAATTAATTGGACAGCTTCACCTCCAGTCACCTTGGCAATAGGAAATCAAGCTGTCCAATTAATTGCAAGCACATTATCAACACATCAAAGGAAAGACAATGTGATAAGATAGATTGTAATATATAATTCTACTTTATTATTAGCGTCTTCTGAAAGCTACTGTAATCAAGCATCTAAATTTTAGCTGACCTAAAATGGAATAGGGTGATTTTTGAGAATGCTTATGATTCCTAAAAGAATTAGCACAAATCCACTCTATATCCTTTAGCATCCTTTTTGAGACACCAATAAATTATATTTATTTCAAATTCCTCGCAATTATGATTTGACCCTTGGTTCTTGGATTTGACAATTCCGCAATTTCAGATTTGTTAAGTTTTACATGATGTCTATGATTTGTTTGAAATACAGGAAATCTCAAATTGTACATTAAAATCCTGCATTTCTAATTCATGTATCCTGCATTTGTTTGCTGAGTTTTGTCTTTTGTTAGTTGAGTTATCTGCTCAAGAGATTCAAAATTTGTCAATTTAAATAAACCAAAAAAAATCAAAATAAATGGTTGATTTTATTAAATATTTTATTTTTCACTCAGCTGAGTTGCCCGCAAAAGTGATTTGAAATTTGGACCAAGGATTTGACAATCCCGCATTTTTACGTTCAGGTTCTGAATTTACAGTAGGTTGTTAGCCTTTGTATGTCCTAGTAGGCGGTGATGTCTTAGTATGGTGTCAACTCTTTATGCAAGTGGGATGTACAGGACATGTTTGTTGTTAATGATTTGGTATACTGTGCCATTTGATACATGGAAATACTTTTTTTTTTCTTACCAATGTATTGTGGGTCAGTTGATGTGTTGAGGGGTCTTTTCCTTTGGGTTTATACTCAATGTTGTACAGGTTTGGCCATTCAGGGTCCAGGTGGTCAAGGTGATCCTCTCTAGGCTGACATAGTCTAGAGAGAGCATCAGCTGTGACCAGCTCTGCCCCTTTTTTATTGGATGTCCAAATTGAGCTGCTCCAGCAGGGACATCCATTTGGCTTGTTGCTGTGCAAGTGTGTTCTGAGTTTTGAAGAAGATTAAGGATTTATGGTCAGTTAGTACTCAGACATTTAAATGTCCTTTTAAGTAACATCTCCATTTCTTTAATGGGTGGTATATTGATAGCAATTCCTCATTGTGTATTGGGTATCTCTGCTCATTATTAGTTAGTTTTCTGCTTTTGTAACATACTGGCAGGAATTCTTGCTACCCTGGCTGGCAGATGTGCAGGACTGTGCCAATGGCAGTGTCACTGGCATCTGACTCAAGCTTGTAGCACCTGTTGTTATTAGGGTATTGCAAGATTGGTGCTTTGATCAGAGCTTGTTTTAAATTGGAAATTCTTGTCACATTCTGGTGTCCAGATGAATTTCTTTTTGGCATTACCCTTGGTTAAGTCATTGATTGGTGCAGTTAGTTTTCTGCAGTCTTTGATGTATTTCCTTAGGTAAGCTACCATACCAAGAAAGCATCTAACTTGTTTAACGGAGGTGGGGCATTGCATGTTATTTATGGCTTTTATTTTGTCTGGATTTTCTTTGGTGCCACTGTCAGAGACAATGTGGCCCAAGAACAGGTGTTCCTTTTTCATAAATTGACACTTACTTGGTTTTGCATAAAGTTTGTGCTTTGCGAGTTGATTGAGTGTCTTGTGGACATGCGTGAGGTGTTCCTCTTTTGTTTTTGAGAATATGATGATATCATCAGGGTAGCATAATGTATTTGAGAGACTGTTTAGTGCTTG
The DNA here is from genome assembly GCA_014839935.2 of Entomophthora muscae. Taxonomy (NCBI): domain Eukaryota; kingdom Fungi; phylum Entomophthoromycota; class Entomophthoromycetes; order Entomophthorales; family Entomophthoraceae; genus Entomophthora; species Entomophthora muscae. The sequence goes on from QTSX02004394.1 coordinate 234,022, forward strand.
GTTCATCATGGTGACAAGCATTGCGGGAGCGTTAGTCATCCCAAAGTTCATTACTCTACATTCAAAGGATCCAAATTGCGTATGGAACACAGTTTTTGGTATGTCCTTTTCTTTTACTTCAACTTGGTTGGAACCTGAGGTGAGGTCAATTTTGGAGAAAAATTTGGCTCCTAAGAGTCTTACAAACAGATCCTCTATAAGTGGAAGAGGGTATTTATTCTTTAATGTGCTTGCATTTAGTGCACTGTAGTCAGTTGCTAGATGCAGAGTGCCTTCCTTTTTCTTTACAAAGAGCACTGCTGCCCCCATGGGGATTCATACAAGCAGATGAAGCCTTTAGATAAGTTGTCCTCAATATGGGTTTTGAGGGTTTGGGTCTTCATGGGAGAGAGTCTGTAGATGGGTGCAGGTTTGGGCATGGCTTTACATAGGTTGATGCCATGTTTGAACTCCTGTTTGGGGGATAACTCAGTGAGTTCTTCTTTGAATACATGGGCATATTCATTTAGGAGTGCCACAAGTTCTGGGCATTGGATCTTGGTTGTTTGTATGTTATTGAACTCAGTGTACCTCCTTATGTGAAGGGTACTATCTTTGGTTAGACGTTCTGAGTTGTCTTGGTTTATGACCTGGACAAATACTGTGTCTCTTAGAATGAGGTCATTGGGTTCTTTGAGGATGTTGAATTGACTCTGTTGCGTTTGATGGTCATGGTTTTTGTTTTCTAACATATGCTGGGGTTCACCTGGGTGAACCAGTCCATGCCTGCTACAATGTTGTAGTTTATGTTGTTCATGAAAAGTCCTTTGATGGACGTTTGTATGCCTTGGAGGTCAATTCTGAAGGGAGTTGTTTTGCCTTTGAGTAGAACCTTTGATTTATCTGCCATTCTGGCGTATTTGAAGTTGGATTCAACAACTGGTATTTTGTACTTGGTTAAAAAAGGCTTACTAACCATAGTGTGTGTGCACCAGTGTCAAATAAAATTTTATGTGTATGTGATTTGTAAGTGCATGGATAGACAAGAAGTTGTGAGTAATCTTTATTTTTTACATTCATAAAAATGGAGGATTGCAGGATACATGAGATGCAAGAAGCAAAGTTTGTGCCTTGGTATAGTTTCTTGTCAAGTTGAGGGCAACACAGGCTCTTAAGCCTGTTCCCCCTCCTCTTTTCCCTGTTCCTCTGGTTTGAGACCTTTGAGGTCAGAGAATGTGGGGTCAGATTCATAGTGGGTTGCTACTTCAGCATTGTTAACTTTGGTGGTGTCCTCTTTCTTGGGACAGGAGCGGTTTGCGCTTTGGCTGCAATTGTGTCAGGAATTCCTTTCTTGACTCCATTTTATTTATGAGGGAATTGATAGGAGATACAAAGACAAATTTACAAAACAAAAACATTCTCAACACTAGTTGGCACTTTAAACTTAGTAAGAACAAGATTTGAACCCGGGACTCTAATGATAAACATAACGTTAGTACAGAATCAGCCAATACACTTGAATTACCTATTTATTATCATCCCATTCAATTAGATTTTGCCTTTTAAGTGCCTTTTAAATTCAAAAATGTTAGTAATAAGAATGGTAACGTCACTTACTGCTCTGTTTATGATTAGCTGCGTAAAGCCAGCCTGACAATTGCTGACCCGCTCTCTCTGTCTTTAGATAAGGCTCCGTACTTGAAGACCAGATATCTTCTTCCTCTACACCGCTTAATCATACTTAACATCGTGGCATCTTCTTGGCTCCTTTCCATGCACCAATTAAGTATGAAAATTATTAAGCAACAACTGATCCTACACTTGAAACAGGTATCCTTTTAATGATATATTCATGTAAATCCCCTTCATTTCCCAAATTCCACTCAAATATTTCAGCCTTCATTTTAAGGCTAAAAAAAGTGCATAATCCTTATCCATTCCAATTGTTCTAACAATAAAGAATATTTTCTATCTTATCTTGCCACGCCTATCTCTTAGTAACTCCCATTTGAAGCCATGAAGGGAATCTTATTCCTGCT